>BDDA01000169.1:136071-167884 GCA_001662385.1 Chlamydomonas asymmetrica | reverse complement strand
CGTACGAAAGGATGCCTCCTTCTGCACCGCTGGGGGCAGTGGCCACAAGCATGGCCAGCAGCAGGATCGCAGCCAGGCAGGCTGCCTTTGCGGCCATGTGGTCTGCAGCAGGTGCAACAGGGAGGGCAGACAGTGTTGTCACCATGCGTGGTGCAGTGTGAGCAGCAGTTGGCTTCTCGGTTGAGCGCTGGCTTGGGAAAGCAAGCACAAACACGTCGCTCACTTTGATGGACCGGCACACTGGTCGTGTGTAGGTTGCAAAGCTGAACACAACGCGGACCGGAAAGCGGGAAGCGATGTGCTAGCAGCGCCGCTGCCGCATGCCTCTTTATGTGGCGCCAGGCTGAACCCGTGATGAACGCCTCGGACACCTGTGAAGAGCTTGAGACCCGTAGGTCGTGCCACGTACGCCCCCCATGAACCTGCAAGCTCTGCGCGGACACCTGTTGTGCTTTAAATGCGATCACAGGCGGCGATCGGCCGATCATACACAAGAAGCACGCTTTCCTGCATGCTTCCCAATAACCAGTTTGTTAAACTGCGCGGCGTGAACGGCTCGCACACCAGAAGTTGTGCCATTGGTTGCGCCTACGCGGGCCACTCTCTCATCTGGGCCCCGCTATGCATGGCAGCATGATGCCCAGGCATGCTGTCAACTGTCGACGGCCCCAATGAGCAGCGGCATCCTGTGTTTTTGGGCAGCTGACAGCTGCAGGAGTTGCTGAGGCCACATTTAGGTCCGCAGGCTCGCACACAGCTAAGAGGCTTGTACGCGTGGCATTGTCATCTGTGGACCCCCATCCATGCACGCTGCGGAGTGCAGATCCAACGCCTAGAGCAGCGTCATAAAGGAGACCTGCGCTTCTGGGTCGTACATATCACAGGTAGCAATTCGCTGATGACGTCTGGCGCTGCAACATCATGGCATGCACATGCTCCCGCATGCACTGATTGCGCTCGCATGCTTGTATTGCACGGGCACAAGGCTGTAGCAGCTGAGCGGCAAGGCGGTTCCAGAAGGTGCTAACGAGCCAGCGCCCAACTGGCTGCCGCGTCTGGTTGTACCGCACCATTCCCCACAGCTGCCCTGCATGCACCTCAAATCCCCATGCATGCAGTATGTGCTGCACCTGCTGGGTTTCTGCATGCCTGCTAAGCTTGCTGGGTAGCGCTGAAGAGTACAGTATACAGTAGGATCTGGAGCTGGTGGTGGTTGCATGGCATCCTCACTACAATCCGCTTGCAGTCAAGCGTAAGGCAGGCACACACAGCCTGCCAATGACCTGTGATGCGTGCACGTAACACGTAACACGCCCCGGCGTGTGGCAAACGCCAACCCAGGACCAAGTGAGCAGTCCAGGAATAATGCCGCGAGCATGACGGCGGAATAGCAGGCCGGCCACATATACTGGTCAGGGGGGGCGCGAAAAAACCACAACCAAATAAGACAGACAGTAAAGAAGCAACAGTCTGGTGCACAATGCTCATTTGACGGTGCAGTCACCATAGCTGCATAGATGAGGCTAAACACGCAGGCAGGGCTGGGCATGGCAATAGAAGGCAGAGCGCACCCTAAAGTCCCAATCCACTCACGCATTTCCACATGTATGCATCAACCCAGCACATGGGACCCAACTTGTAGCCAAACCGCAAGGGATCGGGAGAATGAACCAATAGGTCTAGCCTGGCCTGGCCTGGTCGACCAGCGCAGCCAGGGCTAGCTACGCGGCAAGAGCGCATGCGTGGCGCGGGCCGGCTGACACAGGAATGCGCCAGCCAGTAGGG
This sequence comes from Chlamydomonas asymmetrica, assembly GCA_001662385.1. Classification (NCBI taxonomy): domain Eukaryota; kingdom Viridiplantae; phylum Chlorophyta; class Chlorophyceae; order Chlamydomonadales; family Chlamydomonadaceae; genus Chlamydomonas; species Chlamydomonas asymmetrica. Next base: position 166,099 of record BDDA01000169.1, on the reverse strand, counting down.
CGAGACGGCTCAAGCCGTCACGTCATGTGGTGTCACAAGTCACAACACTCACGTGACCTCTTGAGGTGTGCTGCGCTACGCGCCCCGGTTTACCATGCATTGCAGCACCCACGCTGATACAGCATTGCTTTACCCCGCAACGCTCAGGCAAGGCGAAGCTGCTGCCGCCGGGCCGGAAGCGTGCACATGCAGGATGCAAACCCACTGCGCCCAGCATGTGCTATGTCCGTTCGCCCCCGCGGAGAGGACGGCACGCTTATTGCACCGAGCCAGCTCGCCGCGACCGTGCAGGCACCGTCGCAGGCAAAGGGCGCACAGGGGCGCTGCGCGTGCAGGCGCGGCGGCACGGTTCGCAGTGCGCTTTCTGAGAGCGGCAGATGCCCGGGTGCGAATGGGAGCACACGAGGGCGCCGACACTAGGCGGTGACAAATAAGATTGCCAGGCAAGCACCAAAAGGACGCATGTGCATCACCCTTTAGCTGCTCCCCTTGACAAAAAGGTCACGCCGCTTCATTTAGGTCATACGGTAAGCCACCCGGCGGTCCCCGGAAGAGCTGATAATGGTTCCATGATTGCTTTAATTGCAGCTCTCGCGGCCCTAAGAGTACCAAGCTGAGCCCAAATCAGAGGGCAATGGGGCCTCGATACCGTCAGCGAAACAATGCAATGTGTGGGTGTGGGCACAGCCTTTGCTTTGGCTGTGTCCACACAGTATTCGGGCGGCTAGCGCCCCGCGTGTCGGCGAAACACACCCTCGTGGGCCATCAGGTGGGGAGGCTCGGCTCGGCTGCTGCCACAGCGCACGTGCATGTGCATGCGCGTGCTCAACGCACGAGCAGCCCCATGCACGGCGGCATGTGGAAGAGGCAGCATCAGGCACATGGTGCCGGCAAGACTTCACAGACTGTCCTCACGGACACACGCACACGCACACGCACACGGACACACACACACACACACAAACCCCGGGCCAGTAACGCACAAAAGCAAATGCGGAAAGCACTCGGCGGCAGCCGTGAAACCGGCTGACCGCCTGTATGTCTACGCACACGCATCTGCACAGCGTTTCGGTAAAAGCTGCCATGGGTGCGTGTCAAAAAGACAAAACCACCCTACAGTTGATCATAACACACGCAGTCAACACACAAGTTCAACAACAAATGCTCACAACAACAGGGCTTGAATACGCTTGGACTCACAGGGCACAAGTACTTGCAGTTTATTGCAGTTGCATCGGTAATGACGGGTTCTGCCAGCGAGCATGAGCAAGCGGGGGCAGCGTGAAGGCGGAAACGAAGCAGACAGGACAGGCCTAGCGGCATAGTACACGCGTGCTCACGCGAACGGGGCGCATTTCTGCACGCGGGGGTTATTCTCGTCTGTCGCAGACGGATCATATCCCCGCTCCACACAAAAATGGCGCGCCGTGACGGCGGCGAGGCAAGCGACGCACGGTTGTGTGTGAGTGTCTGAGTGGGTGCGTCGGGGTTTGCCACAGCCGCACACGGTCCAAGCGCGGTCCAAGCGCAAGCGCGGGTTGCATGTCCCAAAGGGGCACAGAGGTCAGGGGAGAGGCTCACATTGTCTGTCTGTCGCATGTCGGAAAAGCGAACGTCCCGCTTGCGGCATTGAAAAACGAGCTTGACCCGCAGCCGAGACACCAAGGAAGTCAGTCCACAGCGGACAACCCTTTCGCCTGTACACCAGAACCACGACTCACCCACCGCAACCCGGGCCCAACCGAATGCAGCAGCCGCAAAAAGCAGCGTCATGGTCATCACAGCTTTGTGCAGCGAACCGAGCTGCCCCCTGTGATGGGCGCAGGAACGTGCGTACGAACTCCCGTGAACGGCGGAAAACGCGGCGGCAAAAGCTGCTTCTGCTACGCTTCTTGCTTGATGTTGTTGTTGGGCAGTTGCGCGCTGTTCTGCCGTGACATGAAGCCCTGTTGTTGCTGCTGCTGCTGCTGTTGCTGCTGCTGCTGCTGCTGCTGCTGGCTGTTGTCGGCCATGCCAGTCTGCATGGGCGCCATCATCGGCATCGCACCAATCATCTGCATGCCGTTCGCTGCAGGCATCATCATCGACTGTGCCATGCCAAACATCTGCATGTTGGGCATGCCAGCAGGCATGGTGTTGGGCATCGTCCCTGGCATCGCGCACTGCATCCCGTTGGGCATCGTCCCGGGCATGACGCCCGGCATCGTGCCTGTCATCGCGCCGAACATGTTGGGCTGCATGCTGCCCTGCATAGCTCCCACCATGTTGGTCTGCATCGCGCCTGGCATGGTGCCTGGCATTGTGCCTGGCAGGGTAGTTTGCATCATGCCGGGCATGCTGCTAGGCATGCCGGGGCCCATCATGCCAGGCATCATGCCAGGCATCATGCCGGGCATACCACCTGGCAACGCGCTGGGCATGGACCCCTGCATGGACCCCTGCATGCCCCCCTGCATGCCCCCCGGAGCCATCATCGCCGGCATCTGCATGGTCGGCAGCTGCATCTGCATCGTCGGCAGCTGCATACTGGCGCTTTGGGACTGTGACATGGACGGCATAGCTATGCTCCCCAGCGCTGGCATTGGTGAGGAGGATGGCGCAAACATGCTGCCGTCCATTTGCAAAGGAGGCAGCATGGGCGCTGCCATAGGGGGCGCCATGGGCAGCGTCGTGCCTGGCTGCGGAGCTAGGTGGTAGGACGGCATCGGAACAGGAAGCATGGGCGTTGCTGCGGCCTGCTTGACAGCTGCTGCAGACGGCAGGAATTTTGTGGCAAGGTCGAAGTTTGGCTGCACGGGCAGCGCGGGCATCTGTGCCATGATGCCCGTCATACCACTCATATGCTGCTGTATCGTCATTAGGTTGTCTCTGTAGCGGATGAGCAGCTCGGTATTCTCCACAACCTTAAACTGCGCCATATTTGCCTTAAACTGGTTGAGGATGGTGTAGTTTTGCTCCATGAGGTTTATCATGGCCTGCGGTGCGTCGTTCAAAGCACCGTTGGCATTGACTGTCTGGTCGCTGGCGAATGCGCTGGGCCCTACGGGCGCAGATCCGTTGGCTGCCCCAGGCAAGGTAGGCAAGGAGTGGGCTGTGGCCCCCACTGGCCCCGTGGGTGGCTTTGCGCTCGTCCCGGTGCTGCCACGCGACGGCAAGGACGGCTTGCGCTTCACGGCTGGGTCCGGCGCGGGGACGACGCCTCGCTGCAGCGTTTTGGTGCGCAGCGCCACGTCACGTGCTGTCTTGTTGGGAAAGAATGCCGCAATTTGGATGTAGCGCTCGACTGGTGTAAATTTCTCCGCTGGGTACTTTTGGAGGGCGTCTTCAAGCGTCGCAAGCTCGCTTGGGGTCCACTCTGTACCGCTGGCAGCTTCAGCAAGGTCTATCTCTAGGTCGTCGCTGCTTGTCTCCTTGCCTCCAGGCATGGCTGACGTGCCAACGTGTCGCCGCCGGCAGACCACGAGACGTTGCTGTCGCGACCAGACGCGTTATGCGTGCATAAAACCCTGCAGAACGAAGCAGTGGATATCCAGTCACGTTAGCAAGCTCAAGTAGGGCAGTGATGCTGGCTCACCAACCAGGTGGTGGTGAAACGCGAGAGGTTGAAGTGAAACACGTGCCAGGTGCAGCCAGCCGTTTGTCTGGTCCAGGACGCGGTTCCGCATCTGCGTCCGCTTACAGGCCAGCAGAACCAAGGAATACATGCTGCATGTGCTGCAGCACAGGCACCAGGCTGTGCAGGTATGTTGCAGCAGGCTGGACTTGCCGTTTCGCAAGGCGCTCCGTGTGCAGCAACTTGCTCCAGCTCAGGCTGCTCTCTCCAGCTACGCTGAGGATCTAGTGGCTCAGGTGTTCAACCCAGAACTTAGGCCAGAACTTAGGCCTTAAGTCCTAGGGGGTGGCAAGCCAACAAAAGCTCCCGCTCCACAGTGTTGACCAGACGCTCGCTTCAGTTCGGTGACGCTGCTTCAACGCACACTACACAACTGTCAAAGCCTGTACACAAGGTGATCAACCGAAAAGAGGCTGAAGCAGGCTAAGTTCGATGTGTTACAGCCCAGACCAGGCCAACGCATCTGGATTCGGTGACACCGTACCGTGCATCTGTGCCGATAGCAAGTCAAGCGGGCTCTGGAGCAGTGGGAAGGTACCAAGCATCCCTACAATCAAAGACCGTATTATGAACCTTGACCATTGTGCTCATGTCTTGGGGGCTTTTGGGTTACGTCACTGAGTGGCCGTTCGGGGCCCGTCACGTCACCGAGACCATGGGACTTGCTTCTGACGAGGAGAGAGGGCCGAAAGGATTGCAAACACACCAGTCTAGAAACTGCTTACTCTCTTACAAAAAACACTGTCCGACAATACGCAAACGCCATCATCAAGAACTGTTGCGTGACACCAAACCCTGCCGTCAAGAGCGTGTCACGGGCCTTCGATATAAGTTGCCACTACTAGCGCACCATTAGGCCAAAAACATAACCAACAACAACAGGTGGTCGGACCCCTGCGATGCAAGATGCGTTGCACGCCAAACGGTGCTCACAATAGCACAGTTGGTGGTAAATCAGAGGGGGCAACCAGAACACATACTGCACCTGCAAATCCCAATATCGCCAGGATAAGCACAGCGGAACCACGCTCCATCGGGTGCGACACGCTCGAGTGATGGCAAAACTGGGTTGATTGACTGAAGAACCCGTGTGCACTACTCAGAGCCAAGCTTCAGGTATGGCATAGCAACACCTAGCCACACCAGAGTACTAGTCACGGAGCCACCGCTGAGACAGACTTGATCACGGTCTACAGCGCACCACTGCTCGGCCCGCACGAAGTTCACAGAAACCGCCACGCTAAGGTTGCGCTCACGAGCTCCACCCGCTTCTGTGGTCCTACTTGACAACTGTGCCCGCCGCCTCAGGCCTCGTGTACACGACGTTTGGTCAGCTGCAGCCCAATACCGGGCGGATACGCCAGCGCCACCGGCCCGCTGCCACTCGCACCGCCACCCCCGCCGCCACCTCCTCCACCGCCTCCGTTTCTACCCCCAGTCGGGCCCTCGCTCAGGGCCTGATACCCCCCGTTGCCACTCACGCTACCGCTGCCCAGGCCAGCACCCGCAAGGACCCCGCTGCGCCCCGCTGACGCTGCCGGCGCCGGTGCAGCTAGCGACGCGCTTCCCGGCCGCGCATTGGTGCCGGTCGGCCGCTCCACGACGTCGCCCCGGCTTGCGTCTCGGGGCGGCTGCACGTGGTCGTAGTCCCGCTCGTTGACGCGCTCGTAGCTGTAGGGCTTGAGGTCCGCGAGCGCGATGTGCCCCCCTGGAGCGACCGGCTCGGCGTGCGGCATGCCGGTCACGAAACCGCCTGCGAGCGCGGCGCCACGCGGACAACAGAAGGCTCAAGTGCCGAAGCAGGACATGGAGCAGTTCCAATTTTGACTCACTGGTGCCTTCCGCGATGGGCTGCAGTGCATCAGTGATGCATGCTTTGGAGTATGCATGTGCAGCCATCGATGCCTCGGTGCCTAGTTCACAGCACAGCAGGCTACACACACCGTCACACAGGCTTGGGAGCGGGCAGCAGTACCGGCAGCAGAGCATCAGCTGGCGACATGCACGGCAGGGGTGTGAAGTGTATTACTGTGTTGGTTGCTATGCAGTCTGCTTGCAATCGGTTTTTTGAGATCCACCATGAAATTAGAAGCTTTCCAGCAAGGCCAGGACTACCCTCCTCAAGACAAGGATTATAAGCGAGAAACTAACAACCCTTCCGTAAGCGACCCAAAGCAACAACATGCCAATCACAAACGCAGACACCGCAGTCCAGCACAGGTGGCTGCATCCAGAACAGATGCAACCCAGGCTCCAGCACAGTGGCTGTGTGCACTGCAGTACAGTGCGTGCATGCGGTACGGTGGATGCATGCAGTACAGTGCGTGCATGCGGTACAGTGGATGCATGCGTCGGCCCAGCCTCACCAGGGTCAAACAGCACGTTGCGGCGCAGCCAGGCCAGCCGCAGCCCGTACCACACCACCACCAACCACACCAGCGACAGCACGCAGCCCAGCGGGATGAAGATCTTAGCTGTGACGTGTGCCTGCACGGCAGCGGTGCAGCAGCACACTCATGCGGTACACTGTGACAGTGCATCAGGAACGGTGTGCATGGAACGCTCCATCTGGGGAACGGGTTGCCAACCCGCCCACATGCAGTACCAGCAAGGCTCGCACAGAGCCAATAATACTCCATGCATGAGCCATGATCCAATGCATTGCATCACTTTGCATGGCATCACTCCATGCTTGAGCCATGATCCAATGCATTGCATCACTTTGCATGGCATCACTCCATGCTTGAGCCATGATCCAATGCATGAGCCATGATCCAATGCATTGCATCACTTTGCATGGCATACGTGCAGGAGTGCACATGTGTGTGCCAAGCGGTACTCGGTTGGACACGGCCCCGTGCAAGTAGGCCGTACGGCAGACGCATGCAAATTTACAACACAGCCATGCGTCAAATCTGCCACCATACGGTACAGGAAATCAGCGGGACGGCTTCCTCGCACGCGCTCGCTCACGCACCGCGCTATTCTCTGGCGGCAGCGCGTACGACGGTCCCGCCAGCGCCACGAACGTGATGTACGGGTCGCCCGCAGAGCGCACAATGACCTTCAACGAATCCCCCAGCCGGCTCAGGCGGATGTCAGCCAGGCCCAGCGTGTCCGGCTGCTCCTCCTCGCCCTTGCTCCATTTCAGCAGGCCCGAGGAATCGCCGGCCGTTAACGAGCCCACCAGGTTGTCCGCGTACTGCTCGTACGTGTAGTTATGACTCGCCCTGCCTGGAAAATCATAGTCGTAATCTGATATGAAGACCTCATCTGTGGACCGGTCACCCGGGGGGGGGCTGGTTGGGGGGGAGGGGGAGGGGCTGGGTGGAGGGGGGGAGGAGTCATTGGATGCGATGTCAAAGGTGGGGGGGGAAGGGGGGGATGATGGGGAAGGGGGAGGGGAGGGGATTGCGGTCTTGGGCACGGCGTCGATGGTGGGAGTGCCGTTGGCGTACACGACGAACGGCGCGATGTTCGTCCACAAGCCTGCGAGGCGCACAACGCACAGAGCAGGGCACGCACCAGGCTCGCATCACGCCTCGCCATCGTCAGGTGCAGTCTCTGTCCTTACGCGTACGCACACTGACCGCCATACGGAATAACACTGTCTGGCCCCACGGGGGCTCCTTTCTGACACATGTCATGATTCATTAGGCATTAGTCATTTCAGTACACAAGTATGGGGTGTTGAAGTGTTCGGGTGGCGCAGGCACACGCACAAGGCTCCCGAGTCCCAACGCCTCACTCATCATCATCACCTGCAGTCTCTGTCCTTACGCAAACGCATATGCACGCTGCATGGCCCCACAGGAACCACACTGCACATGCCCATGGCGGCCCCTTTCAGCTATGCCTCACTCACCCTTGAATGTTCCGTCCTCCTCCGTCCCTATCATGCCCTGCTCCACCAGCTCGGTGCCAGGGACGAGGGTCATGAGGCCACGCAGCGTCGGGAAGCATCCCGTGCCCGGAGCCACCCCTGGAGCATCCCACGCCCTCACCCACTGACTACCGATGGGTACAGGGGATGCCGCCATGGGGGATGATGGGGGCTCGAAGCCGAGCGCCGGGGAGGGGGAGGGGGAGGGGGAAGGGGGGTTGCTGGCAGTCGATGATGTGTTGGGCTGGATCTTGATGCAGGCCAGCGGGATAAGTGGTCCTGCGGTTGATGTCCATGCAAACAGCGGTTGATATCCATGCGAACAGTCAAGGGGTCGGTTGATTTGGGTCAGTTGCAGGGGGATTGGCAAATTGCAACGAGCAACTGCCGCACATCGGGTGTTCGCGCTGGGTCGGGCGCAGCTGGCTGCCCGCTAGCTGTAAGTACAGTGCTTGGGGGGTCAGAATACATGTGTGCCATGTGGGGCGATCTGCACTTGCGCTCGCTCACGAGCACTAATGCACATGCGTGTTGAAGGTGCACAGGCCGGCTATGCAAGCCTAGGCCAGCGTACGCGCCCCAAACAACTGGCGCCGATCGTTTCCATTCTGCCATTCAACCGCGCGGGGCAGCAAGCAGTCCTCAACAGTGAATCTGTCACCCGACGCACTGCCACGACCCAACCCTCAACATGGGTTGGTCGGCATGCAGCGGAAGCTTCCGGGAGCGAGTAGCGACGCACCTGTCTGGCACTCGGGGTACGATCTCCTTCGTGTGGACAGCACAACAAGGTTGCCGTTGATACGGACGCAGTTGCTCCGGCAAGCACTGCAGCAAGGCAGCCAACAGTTGATGGGGCTGTCAGGGAGGGCAAGCGCGTGCGAGGTCACAACGCAGTACAACCACCCTACAGGCCGGGTGGTGGGTGGGGGCAGGCGGAAATCCGCTTAAACAGGCAAGAATGAAGAATGTGAAGCGAGAATGTGAAGGGGTGGGCAATGGAATGCCAGAGAAAACCTCCATCCTAACCCCAGGCGATCAATGAAGCCTTCATTTCCCCTGTGCCCGGTTGCAGGTGCTTGCTGAGTGCAATTGTGCATCACGGGCGTGCCGAACAAATGGCCCTGCTGCAAGTGCTCCCCAAAAATGGTGTGTACCGCGCCTGTGTCAAAGCATTGCCCTCCCAGCCATTTCAAGTGGGCTTATGAGAGACAACCTGCCGGGCGCGTGCATGAGCTTTTCCATGCTGTGCTGATAAGCTCATTGCGCGCACCTCCAACCTCATCCTGTGTCGTGACAAGGATGTACACACATCATGTGACCACTACTCTTGATGTCCGCCTGTTACTTCCGTAATCCTCACCATCCTTCTACCGCCCTGCTGTTGGCGGTTTCGCCTGACCTCCCCTCACCTTCAACTATCAAATCGTACCGGCAGACGTTAAACTACACGAGTACGAGGACGCATGCATGCTCGCATGTGCATGTTAACAGTCGCACGTCAGCCGCAGCGAGCCTTACACACTCACTCTATTCCGATGGGCGCGCCGTCGAGAGGCACGGACGGGGGGCAGTTGTTGGGCCCGCGTTGTGACACGTTGAAGGTGGCCGCCGCGACGCCTGGCGTGAGGGTGGCCAGCACCTCGCCCCCGCGGTTCCTGTCGGTGATGACAACCACCGCAGGACAGCTGACCTGTCGATCGCATGAGACGCAGCAACAGAACACACGTATTGAAAGGGTATGCTTCAATGCAAGACCGAACCGGAGGGTGAGAAAGTTCAGTTATCATGTGCATGTTGAAGTTTGCGCCACTTTGTGCTGCTGCACAACACATACAGGTGATGGGCTAGGCGCATGAGTAGTATGCGCCACGTGGTGGAAGGCAGGTCGATAGCATGGATTGACCGGCTCGCACTTCCTAGGCTGACACTACCCTTTGCATCGACCCTCCATGCGGCCCCATCCGCACCTTGCAGCAATGCTCGCCCTACGCTGCACAGCGCACACCCGTGTACACCCCTCCTTGCACGTCTGATCCTGCATGCCGCCTACCAGTATGTACCCACTGTACCCCACTGTCATGCACCGAACGCGCCGGACGATGAGGGGCCCGTGGCAGGGGCAGGGTCACCACACATGGACGATGCTTTGCGGAGCTGCTCACCTGGCTCCATAGCCCTCCCCATATGCTTGTGTTGACAAAGTCCGCGACATACTTATGCTGCGGCGCCGTCCTGACGCTGTTTAGCCCACGGTCGTATGGGTATGCGTCGTGAGGCTCCGCCCCGCCCTACTCAAGCCACAACAAGCACGAATTGCGTCAGGTTGCTGACGTCGAGTAGACTGGGTACACAACGCATCAACAGCGTTAGTACCATAGTGCTGAGGAAATCAGCAAACGGGCACCTAAACCTGCCTGCGCAACGCGTATGTGCGATTGCGAACAGCTTGCACGACACGACCCGAAAAGCAAGGTGATGTGCAAGGCAAGCACGTCAATATGTGTAGTGCAGTTTCTTTCAGCTTCTCTTTTGCGCCCCAACCTACAGACTGGCAATAAACTGAAGCAAGGAACAGTGCTCTGCGCCGTACACACATCGTACACGTATGTACACACGGCTTTGCAGTAAATTACCTGCATGAGCACGCTCTGATTCACGCAGCGGCACTGCCGTTCATCAAGGACCGAGGTGAAGCACGTCAGGGTTGCTGTGAGGTTCAGACCCTGAAACGCATAATACGAGAGCGGGCTCGAGGAGTTCAGCCACTGCGTTGTCGCCAGTGTAAGCTGGTCTGCGCAGCAAGCAGCGATCAAGCACCCACGTGAGGAAGGCACAACGATTTGCAACAACGAAAGGAACCAGTTTGCTGGCAACAGGCAAGAGCGCCCGCCCATATAGACTTGTGTAGCAAGCGTTGCCTCGCAGCACATACCGAGCTTGGTATCTCGCTCCGTTGTGTCCGTATAGAGGGCACTGACACCAGTCACTGCAAAGTCAAACACGCCACACGCCAGGGGCATACACAAAACAGATTTGGTCAGGAACCACGTAACCTGGAACTGGACGCAACACAGTGCAAAAGCAAAGACGCTTCGGCATGAACAACTCACATATAAAGAGCGGCCCAAAGACCAAGCACAGGCATAGCAAGCAGAGGCAGCAAGCAGTCAGGTCCGTCCTTGGCGATAACTGCGGGAAAGCACAGCGTGACTTGATTGAGTGAGAGGGCAATGCGGGGGCCAGGGCAAGCGTTAAGAAGAAAACCAACATGGCGTGTTTGAGCAAGGTACGCTCCTCTCACCTCCAGGTCAAGGCCCGAGCGCCACTCCCTCTCACGTCTCACCATCGCGCTGCGACAGCGTCAGGCGCTACCGCGTCGCCCTACATCGTGACCTAGTCCACTGTCAACAGCTCAAGTGGCAGTACTATGAGGCGTATGGCAAGAAAGCCGGAACACATGAAGCCAAGTGTACCGGAACGAAGCTGATGGTTTCGCACAGGAGCGCTGCAATTCGGCGAAACCAGAGCACCTGGCACAGCTGAATCAGCTTGCTCGTTCGTCAGTGTTACCACCCTCCCATTCCTGCAACATGGGCTTCTTGATTGGCATGCTTTCATGGCAGGCGCAACCATGTGCTTGGTGTTGACTGCTGCACGCAAGGCACCTCAAGACGCTTTCACTGGTGCCAGCATGCGCCGACCAAGCCCGCGATGCGTTCACCGACCACTTAGATTACGGATCTCTGAATGAGAGATAAGCCTGGCTGCGCACATGCCCTCGCGTAATCACCCAATGCATGCGCCGAAATCAATCAGAAAGGACTCTACATGCAGGCACATCGTGGCTGTTTGGCTGCACGCCAACGGCTGTCACTGTGTTGGCTGATGAATGGAGCCCGCATGCATGCGTGTCGTGGCGGTGCATATCGAGCTGCGCCCCAGTGTCGAGTCAGCTCCACCAATCACATAGCATGCCTCAACTCAATGCTGGAACAGCCTCTCCAGCCTCTTCGCCCTGAAACCCTCCTTCCAGATCAATCAACAGTGCAAAAACTGCAGCATACTGCAAAAGCACATTTCCTGCGTTGGTGATCTGACCCCGTCACCTGCAAGTTCACTTTCGGAGGGAAAGTCAGCCTCGCTACACGGGCACCCAAGGACCGAGGCTGGACCCACGTACAAGCCTGTACCATTTTGGTGTACAGCTGATACCTGGGAGTTCCACCTCTGAGGACGCACTTCAGGCAGCGTGGACGTGTTTGACGCCCCGCCCGTTGACTCGTTCTTGCCCTGACCCAGCAGGTGAGTTGCTGTTTGTAATACCGTACTGTTCACTTTGTGCCTGGGCTGCACTGTGACACCACCTCCTGTCAGCCATGCCGATGGATCGCTTACTCCTCCTTGAGGCTCTTGTGTGCGCCGCTGCGGCTTGCCAAGCGGCCATGCTGACGATACCCTGTCGAGCCTATGACTGTTGGTGGGATAGCCAGTTGGATTCCACTACTTTGGGCTGAGGGGCGGGGGGGCGGCAGCAAGCATTAGCACTGCAAACAGCAGGTTGCACCCGCGAGCTACGGCCTATCCGCGTTGAGTGCAGTGCGACCCACTGGTCAACTGGTCATCCAGTACATTCACATCTGCAGCGCATGTTGCATTCACGTTGCTGCCCACGTGCAACATTGCACGGGTATACTTACCGGTTGCAGTGGCTGCTGACAGTAGCACACTGCAGATGCCGGCAGGTGTGAGACTGTCCGCACTTCCGTGCATGCCCCCCTCCCCCCCTCCGCGTATGCACCACGCGTAAACCAGCCACCTCATGGTTCCAAACCACAGTGTACTCCCACCGTGTGTTCACCGCCACACCTCACACTCCCGCCAGGCTAACCGGACTCTTTTGCTCGTTGCCCTGCATATTCATCATACATTCACACCGCTCACCTCTGCAGACGGCGCTGCCTCGCCTACCCACACACGCGCTTGGCCATCAGCAGCGTGGACCACACACAGCTTTCGTGGGCTATAACAGACGAGTATGGCTGCTACGGCTGCTTCATCATCGCTTGATCAGCAGCCGCACCATCTGGACGCTGCCGGGCCCGTCGACAGGCCATTCAACGCGCTACCAGACGATGTGATGGAGCTCATCCTCGCTCCCCTCCATGCGAACAAGAGCGTGAAGTTTGTCTGCAAGCGCTGGCGCGAGTGCTACACGCGTGGCGTCACAGGCATGTGCAGCAATGCCCCAACAATGCAGCTAGCCGGTACCAGCCCGGAATGGCCCTATCAAGGCCCTGCTGGTCAGCTGCTCCCTGCCTCATTCACGCGCCTCGACACATTTGAGCTGAGCAGGCTGGGATTTCCTGCAGCGGTAACAGTAGCAGCCCTTGCGTGCTTACGTGACAGCACGCATGTGCATGGCACCCTGGCGCACCTTGGTGTCGACCTCAACGGATGGATCGGTGACGACGCTGCGGCACAGACCGCTTGCGCGTCAGCGCTGGTGGCCCTCATTTCCAAGCTGTCCAGCCTGCGCACCCTGGCCTTGCGCCTGCCCGGATGTCAAACCGAAGCACAGCTCACATCTACTGTCATGGTTTTGCGAGCACTGCGCTGCCCGTCCCTGGCCAACCTCACACACCTGAACCTGAGCCATTGCGGCGTGAATGACCTGCTTGCTGAGGAGCTCGGCACAGCTATGCTCAGCTCCGCCCACCTGGCAGGCTTGACACGACTGAACCTGGCAGAAACCAACATCAACACAGCCGGCTGGCAGTCGCTGGCAGCGTCGCTTGCAGCAGCCACGCACATGTCGTGCATTCAGTATATGCACTTGTCGCAAAATGCCCCTGCAGCTGGCTCCTTGGATGCCTTGACTAGGATCCTATCAGTGCCCCACGTTGTGTCCTCGCTCACCAGCCTGACCCTGGCCGAAGAACCTGTTACGAACCGGTCGGTGGCCGATGTACTATGCGAACTGCTTCAGCACACACGCCTTTCTGGGCTGCGCGAGTTGGATCTGCGTTTGCGCACATACGGTGACGCTCCAGCGCGTCTGGTGCGCGTGCTCACCGGCTCAACGCACCTCCGCCTCACCAAGCTCAACCTCCAGCGGATGCTGTTGACGAGGGCTGAAGATGTCGCGACCATGCTGCAGCACGGCAGCCACCTGCATGGCTTGACGGAGCTGCATGTGCCCATGATAGACGGCACAGATGAGGACGCAGCAGAGGAATTGAACGCGCTGGCGTTTGCTACTGGCCTCAGCGCACTGCAGGCCTTGACCCTGCAGGATGGGGAACTATCAGGACCTGCATCCAAGGTGTTTGCGTCAGTGCTGCAGGCCAAGCACATGAGCGGCTTGACGAGGCTGCGCCTGCCCGGGTGCTTTACGGACCAACGCGGCGTGCGCCGACTCACTAAGATATTGGCAAACGATTCGGCCATTATGAACTTGGCCCGTCTGCGCGACATTGAGGTTGGAGGCTGTGGCCTGACATCACCTGATGAACCTGGCTTGCAGGTGCTCGCCGGCGCGATCTTGTCCTGTACGGTGTTGCGCAGCCTGACTAGCCTGCGGGTGTGGGACCTGCAGCTGCCGGACTTGCAGCAGATATGCGCGCTGCTGCCCGGCGCCCGGCACCTGTCGGCGCTGGAAGAGCTGTTCCTGAGCAGCTTGGATGTTTACGGCGTCTGCAGCATCTGGGACGATTCCGCCTTACCAGCCGTGGGTGCCGCTCTGCGCGCTGCCACGTTCCTGGTGCGCCTGCGCACGCTGTGCATACGATGCAATGAGCGGGCCGTGGCAGATAGGGCAGGATCGGTACCACGAGCACCCCCGCACTCCTCTACTTTCCAACACCCAGATGTCACGCCGCTGTGTGACGCGCTGCGGGCCTCGACGCACCTTGCCGGGCTGCGCTTCATCGCTGTGCACGAAGGCGCGGAGGCAGTCATGCAGCAGCTGGCGGCAGCATGCCAGGCCGTACCGCACCTGGTGGACGTGCAGATCGGGTCGTGCTGATACGCCTCGCTGCTGATAAGGGAGCCATGCATGCATGCGATACAGCCAGGGTGCTAACTAGTAACTGCCATGTAGGTCCCAGCGTACCTGCCAAGTAGTAACTGCCATGTAGTAACTGCCATGTAGGTACCCAGCGTGCATGCGATACAGCCAGGGCGACCTTCCATGTAGGTGCCCAGCTTGCGCCTGCATGCATGTACCTTGTTGCTGTTTGTGTTGCCTTGGTGCTAACAAACACCCAACGCTGAAGCAGCAGCTAAATAATGTCATTTTAGCCGTTTAGCAAGCAGGCAGCAGTGCCGCATGCTGTGTGCAATTAGTGCAATGCAGGCAGGGGTTGCGCCTGCTGATTGATCCTCAAAGCCTGCCGCGCATGTGTTGATTATGTTGATGTTTTTTAGTGGTCAACCTCTTGGTATCTCTGCAGCCTGTACGCCACATACACGCCTTTGCGGCGTATTCGCATGTCGTGCAGCTGAAGGGCACGAGACTACACGGCTGCGTGGCTACACGGCTGCGTGCACATGCAGGCCCCGCAGTTGATGTCGCTTGCACGTGTGAGCAGTGCTGTGCTGCTCTCAGCTTGATGGCATGTTTTCGTTGGTGCTGCATGCTGTACACTATGTAAAGAAATAAGCAACGTGTTGATTGGTAATGCTGGACACCAGGCACTAACCACCACAACCGTCAGCATAGGAGCAGTTGTGACGAAGCCGGCTTCATATACCGTATACGGTAGCCAGCGTATAGATCAGGTGCGCAGCTTACCTTGATGCCTCGGCCAGTCAGCCCTCATGAGGCGGAGAGTGGCAGGAATGGTGGAGGGTTTGCGTGTTTGCTCGCTGCATGCTATATTTGTCTGCACGCAGCGGATTGCTCCTGAGCGTGGACGAGCGCGCACAGCGTGCTCAGCTGGGGCCTTCATCCGTATCTGAGCTGGCAGCAGGGGCGGTGGGCGGGTGGGTCCACGGATGTGCGGTGTGTGCCTCCTTTGTGATATCGCTAATATCGCACCGCAGCCGCAGTGGCATCAGCGGCAGTGGCAACAGCAGAGAAGGGGGACATGGTGCAGATGGTGCAGAACGGTGGTGCAGAGTGGTGGCTTCAGTGGATTTGATGGGTTGTACCGGGAGGGCGGGGTGCTGCTGAGCGTGCTGTGACATTCCCCATCCCAGTGCCGTTACGTCTCAAAGCTTGCATCACAGGCGGGCATGTGCCTGTGGCCTACGCAGAAACGCAACAACGCATACTAACGCCTTGTACATGTCACACAAATGCACATGCCAATGTCCCTGCGGCATCACGCCGTAATACATGGAGGGGGGCGGGGAGCACCGTAACAGCACATCATAACAGCTCAACATTCTCGCTGCACAGCGGCTTGGATGCTCAAGCAACATTCAAGCAACATTCAGCTTCTGTACCCACCACCCTGTTTGGTGAATAATTATTATGCACATGCACTGAGGTCCAAGTTCAGGTATTGCAAAGTATCACTACTACCGGTTCAGAGCGCGCTGTCAGTGAGGGCGCGCTTTCGACCGGTGTTACCGGCGGAGCGCGCTTTCGGCCGGTGTAGTCGGTGTGTGTACGTCACGCTCACGGGCTCAGTGCCTGCCCTGCCTTTCAAAATTTCGAGCCCAAACTTTGCAACGGGACAGCGAATCCTTGACGAGCCACCCACTGCCGATATGCATGCTTTTTTGTAAGGCACTCCCTTTACAACAACGCTTACGAGCCAACCACTCTCACATAGGGTGACCGCTCACTGCGCTGCATGCGCTAGAAGAATGTCCTTGGACTTGATACCTGGTAGGGACTTCGACGGTGATATCAATGAGAGCGCCCTGAGCTTAGGAACAGATTGCGCAGCGGGGAGCTCGGAAGGCCAAGCCCAGAACGCAGTTAGCACAGGGCGCGAAGAAACGGACCCTTCAAGGCTCAGGTTGCCCTCTGGTAAGGACCCACACACTTGGTGGCAAGAGGGCACCCAGCATCTGAGTGTGGTGTCCTCTAATAATTTTGTTTGTGCGCTGCTGCGCTTGCAGACCCCGCGAAATTGAATAACCTTTACGAAATGGTCAGGCGCGAGGTACAGAAGAACCAGGAGCAAGAAGTCGCTAAAGCCATTCTGCGCTCATCAAACGGCCAGTTTGAAGACCAGGGCAAGAACACCAGGACTGAGCGGGAGAAGGCGGTGCGCCGCTTAGGGACGGCGTTCCAACACCTCGGAGCACATTGAACAAGAGGCTGCCAAGCACAACATCCCTGTGGTGTTTTCGCTGCACGCCATCACGCACAAGAAGGAGACGGTACACCTTGTCTCTGACAATATCTTGTCCGCAGTGCGTGACAAGCCTCTGCGTGAGCACCCTGAGGTCTAGACAGCTGCGTCCTTGCAAGCCCTGGTGTTCAGCGTTATTCGCCGGGAGAGCGAGAGCGCAGACCCTGCTCGCAGTGAGTATTTCCTTGTTTGACTGTTGTTCTGCTCACTTGTGGTATGAACTGCGCGCACACTTTCCGTTCGTGCTATGCCGCACAGCGCACAGCACACAGCACAAGGGCTGTCCCCATGTTTGGATGTACTGCAGGTGTTGCACTCAGCCCTGACGAGTTCAGAACACAACTGGCTGCTCTATGCTTGCCAATCGGCGAGCACCGTCAGCTGGTTGTGGTCATGAGGGCCGCGGAGCGCGAGGTCTTCGAAGGACAGAGGCGGCGGCGGGCTCAGTACAAGGACCAGGGACGCCTGCTCGGCATGCCGCAGCAGGGGCAGGAACCGCAGCATGGGCAGTGTCAGAACGGGCAGGGCGCTGAGCTCGCAGTACCTGACGTGCAGAACCCCAGCACGATGCGGCATGACGAGGCGGAGGCGGCCATCCACTCATCATACGCAGCACTGTTTCGCGCTGCAGACGGCGAGGGCTTGTACCATGCACGCCGTGGCCTCGCCCGAATTTTGTGAGTTGAGGATTCCGTCCAGTACGCACGTGCGTTTTTGAGTGCGTCAAGCGCGTGTCCTTCAACGCTTGTCGTTCCACGCGGTTTGCTTGCATGCACCATGTTTCGGGTTTGGGTTCAGCGCCCCAGGATGCCTTGTGTGCTTGCATGCATACACATCTCTCAGCCTGCGTGCTTGCATTCACATGCTCAGTGTGTGTGTCTCTCCCTCTACGCTTGCATCTGCTTGCATGTAGATTTTTTAGATTTTTACATTAGGAGCTTTCTAGCCAAGGCCGACACTCCCCTCAGATGAGGACATAGAACTCTCGCAGGAGCGAGTCAAGCAAACAGGCAACAACGGGCCAACACTGAACGCGTTACGCCAAGGGCTTGCATGTACGTGCTCTGTGTGCTTGCATTCACAATTCACACGGTCTCTGAAAGATGCGCGTCGGTGGTCGACCGTGTAAGCAGTCACCCGAAATAAAATGGTCGGTCGCAGGAAGGAGAGGAGAGGGTGTCTGGGCCGGAGCTCCAAGGGGACGGACGTGTTGCTCCTCCTGCCCAAGCGCCCGGTACGTACACAGCCAGCAGTGTCAGAAGTCAGAACGTGTTAACTCTGAACTTGCTACAGATTTTTGGCCTTTTGGGGGGATCAGCAGATTGAAGACAGCCAACGCAGCTGGCAGAGGATGTAAGGGTGTGTTGCACGCAAAGGATGCTGCAATAATGTCCGGGCTTAACGCAGTGCACCTTTCCGCTTGGCCGCAAACTTCAGGCTCACTCAGTGCACCTTTGCCTGACGCAGGACGCTGGCGGTGACGGTGGAGGTGATCGCGAAGGGGCGGACGGCGGAGACGGTGGTGGCGGCCAGGATGCGGCCGAGAACGACGAAGGCGGTGCAGACGGTGACCATCAGGAGCCGCCGCAGGCGGCCACCTCTGCGCCGAGTGATACGCAGCTGCCCAGGCAGGGTGGATGCGGCGCCTACGGTGACCACCAGCAGCCGCCCTCGGCTGGGCTCGGCATCGGCATCGGCGCCGCTTGCTCCCGTGGCCAGAAGCGCAAAGAGCCCGCTACTGGTAGCCAGGTGCACAATGCGGCGCGGGGCGGAAAGCAGCAGCAGCTGGTGAGCCACGGCCCTGCCGCTGCCAGGGTGATTCCGGCACAGCCTCCGCAGCAGCAGCAGCGGCCGCAGCAGCTCGGATGCGGCCCGGTTCCGGGCCAGCAGCAGCAGGAGCGGGAGCACGGGGTGCATGCGCCCGCCGCTGTTGAGTTGACAACACAGCCCAGCAGCAGCAGCTTGGCCCCGGCCCGAGCACGGGCCAGCAACAACAGTAGGAGCAGAGACTGCACGTGTCGGCTGTCGCCTCGGCCATGTGCATCCTGTGTACGAGCAGAGTGCTCAGATGCATGAATACTGGCGTTCCGGTAGCAGCTGGATAGCATACACTTTGCAGTCGATTCGACTTGGCTGCACCGCAATTGCACTTAGGGACAGGAGAGCAGGGCATGTGCAACATGTGCGTGGAGAAATTGAATTGATTTCACTATGTGAACGCTTGATGATTGTGTGTGCGGGCGGGAACTGGACACGCTCTTGAGCTCTGGCTGTTGTGGTTTTGAATTGAGTTGAGGCTCTGGCCATGGCTCTGGCTATGCCATGTGGATACTTGGTGTGGGGCTGACCATCTGGCTACATCCCCAAAGTAACCTCTCTCCCTCTCTGCCTGTCTGCATGAACTTCTACCTGCGCATGACCCCTGGTGTAGCGCTCGACCATCGTCGCCCCAGAGTCTCTGCCTGCCCACACACCTGCGTTGGGCTGGTTGATGCATGCAGCCGCGTTCGAGGCGGGTACATAGCCTTGTTGCATTCAGCACTGCGGGCGCATAGCCCTGATATATAGGGATATGCCTAGGGCATGCACTGCGACACGCCGATAACCTTGCCATACAAATCTCCTGCCTTTCCATGTGCCCCCCTGTTGATCTTGCAGTGAGTCTGAGTCCCCCATGCCTGCCTGGGGAGTTGGGGTCATAATTTCATTCATTCGTGGGCAATCAGCATTTCAGCTTCTGCGCCGATCCGGTTAGCTCGCTTCAGCATGAGGAACAGTGACACGGACACAGCCCCGTCAAAGCCATCTCGTACGTTACAGTGTGTGCGTCGGAGGGCGAGGCGAAACAAAGCCGCGTTTGCAAGACTGCAACAGCTCATGGCAAGCAAGCCTGCAAGCAGGCTGAGCTGCAGGTGCTCCGAATTAGATCGGGCCAGCAGGCCGGCCCTACAAGTGTTACAATGCCCTAAATGGCCGACTAGGTGACAGCGACGGTAAAATTGTGTGCATGCAAAACACCACGCACGACGACCGACGTCACAACACCACGCACGCGCAAACAGGCACCCAAATACTTCACTCCGCAGCGAGCATAGCACGCGAGGAAACACTCGCCATGCAGATCCTGACTGCGCTGCCTCCGGTGCGGCTGCAGCGCACGCAGCTGCCCCACATGGACACGCACAGGCGAAGCACAACGCATCAGGGCATGGCACGGTGTGACGGCACTGTCTGCCGCCGCCTTCCGTGATCGCCAACAGGAGAACACGGGCCAACACCCCTCCGTGTACGCACACGCGTCAGGCCACACTTCAAAACTTTTAACAGGGCAGGACGAGAAGGATGAATGCATCACGGTCTCGGAGCGCTCATGCTGCCGCAGCACAAACTGACATCGCACCCAGTTGTGTACCGCACTCGCTCAGGAGTCAGGAGGCATCGCAAAGAGAGGGGGGAACAACCACGACCACGCGAGAAGGCCGCTGCAGCAAGGAAGGCGGAGCAAACCAGCTTTGCAAACACATTATGAGTTGCGCGCTTGGGCTGCCCTGTCCAACCTAGTTGCAGCTCGTCCATGCTGCCTCTGTACGGCTGCAATGAACGCAGTTGTCGCCCCAGATGCATGGTGGCCTCCAAACACGCCACAACAACGCTGCCCGCTGCTGGCAACCCTCAGCAGCATGCGCGTACGCATGCACGTCAGGGCGCATCACAAAACACACACAAGACGGAAATGATGAATGCATAACGGTCTCGGAACGTTGACAGTTTGTCAGTGAGCTTCACCACGCAGCGTACACACAAAGCGCGTCGTGGTGCGCTCATTCAGTCAGCACACAAAGGAAGCAAAACAAGCATCGCCACGAGGAGCACACACACAGCACCAAGGAAGGCAAAAACACGCTGCGCCATACACTGTACGCTTGGGCCTGGCCAGCTGAAACAGTCATAGTCCGCGCAACCTTTCACATTTGGAAGGGCGGATAGGCAGGTTTATTGGTTTACGCTAGGAGTTGGCAGGTGTGGGGAGGCTGGAGGGGGATGTTGGCACGACAGCGTGCCCTTTGGGGCTGAGCAACCCGGATGGGCTCGTTGCATGTGCATAGCGGGTAAGGAGGACGGAACGAGTCAAACACGGTAACAAGACGCCATAGAGGGGAGCTGGCACAACGCAATGCGATGGGTTACCCGCCTTGCTGCCAGCCGCATGTGTGGATTGAATTGAATGCATGTGCGCTTGGCTATCATCGCCGCGGGAGGCGTGGTGGGAGAGAGGCCAACGGGAGGGACATAAGGATCAAAAGCCTGAGGTGAGCTTCTTTATGGCTAAGAGGGTTAGACGAAGGAGATTCTGCAGATGTAATCAGCGATGAAAGACAGCGGGGGTTCGGGCGAGGGAGGAGAGGGAGAGAGACGGAGGTAAGGGAGCATATGAACAGTAATCATTTCGAGCCTTCGAGGGAACGGAGGGTTGGATGAAGGTGCTGGAATTCTGCAATTGTATTCGGCAATCACGAATGAGCTTGGGTCCGGGGGTGGGTGGGGGATGATTAATTCCATGCAATTCGGTGGTTCAAAACACAACGCACAAAACCACGCTCAACACAACACACAAGGTCTAAACAAGTTCACGTTATCAATACGGAGGGCAGGCACAAGTTGCTTGCACAGCTGCTCATGACAGACGGTCACACACACACGCGGCTCTCGCTCAGCAACACAGTGCCGGCAGGCAAGTACAAACAAATGCACAAAGAAAACAGTGTTGGCTGGCCTCCGCACACCGGGCGAGCGCGCCACGTCGCCATAGCAATGAAGTACGGGGCGACACACGTACCGTACTGTACCGCACGTACATCACGCGATCGATGTGGGAGAAGGGCAGCATCAATGCTCAGGGGGTCCTTTGACAGGACTGGGTTCACACACGCTCGTCGTGGCGTGCAAGGCATTCGCCTTTCATTTCAGGGTGGGAGTTTAGGATAGGCCTTGATTGCCGTTTGGCGAGGTAAGCCAATTTCACTTTTTGTATGATCACATTTCCATAACCTGAGCTCGGACGATTATGAAAACGCACAGCCTCTTTGGGAGGCGTCATTGTTCGGAAAACGCGCTCTCACACGCACAACGCAGCAGGAGCGCCTAGACATGCAGACCTAGGCGGTGCAGACAGTTAGCATGAAAAAGGGTTGAGGTGGGTCGCAAAGCGTAACTAGGTCCAGCTCAACCCAGCCCAGGGTGACAATCCGGGCGCATTGTTTCAGTGGCGGTGGGGGGGAGGACCGGTTGCCGGGAAAGGCTCCATAACTAGGGTCCTTGTCCGAATCATGAAGGAATTGCCAGCAATGCTAGGCATTTATGTGGATGCCAAGCAGCAGGCGGTGCCGGCTTGCACTTTACGAGGGCACTCTTGAACGAAAAGGGACGGGGCGGCGGCCCATGCAGCTTGCACACACGCCTACGAGCATGCAAAGCGCGTGTGCTGCTGGGAATCGCTCGTTCCAGTAGTACCTGCTAGTAGCTGGTCATGGCAGTCATGATTTTATGGCGGTTGCAAGCACCCGTACATAGCATATACCCGGAAGCACTCATATCCCGCCGGCAGTGTGCGGTAGCAGCCTTGCTACTATATCACCGTAGCTTCTCGACATTGCAGCCAAATCAATGGTCGAAAAATGCCAGCATATGTTTATGTCTGGAGTAGGTTATTGAGGCGCCCCTCAGCGCGTGCTTGTGGAGGCCAGTGTATGGCACCATGGTGGGGTACGTAAACTTACGCGCGTTAGCAGCGAATCGGGCGGTGGGGTGGGGGGCAACCCCTAGTGATGCGGACACAAAAAACTGCAGCGAATCACGCTGCCGCTGCCATCTCGCTGCCGGCAAAGAAAAGCTCTGAAAAGGGCGCGTTGCCGCCGCCGCAGTTACGTGTGCTAGCAGCAGCAGCACCTGAAGACGGCTGCCTGCATGCGTAATGCACCCATTGGCGGGCTGGTAACTGTTCGCCTAGCTAATGCTGCGTCGCACGCACCGGTGCGGGGTGCATTCAACGTCTGGGCTGCGTGCGGCAGTGGCGCCGCTGTGGGTGGCATCGTCCCACCCCGCCCTCCCCGAGCTGCATTCTCGTGGAGTTCAGGCGTGCTGCGCCCACTGCTGCTGCTGCTGCTGCTGCTGGTGACCGCGGCCTCCGCCCACGACATCACCGTAGTACCCCTCGTAACCGCTGTACTGCTCGTAACCGCTGTATCCGTAGCCCTCATTGTAGCCATGCGCTGGATACGGGGCCGGGTAGGCACGCATCGGATAGGCGGTGGGACGGGCAGGCGCCGGATAGGGGGCGCCGGAATATGCAGGCATCCGGTAGGGGGCGGGATAGGCATGCATCGCTCCCCGCGGCGGGTACATGGCGTAGTAGGCGGGGCCCTGCTGGTGCACACGCGCAAGACATACAAGCCAGGGAGGGGGTAAGCATGGAAGGAAAATTAGCAACAACAGAGGTAGGGAAGCTCGCGGGCAAGCCATCTTGCAGGAACGTGCGGCAACACCACCACCCACCAGCAGGCGGCGGCTGTCCACTTGGGCGCACGTGAAGCAGCGAGCAAACGGGCCTCACCCCAGATCACACACGGGCACCTAGAGTGGACCGGCAACAATCCTCTAATCACCTTCCGCTCTTGTCTAACGCACAACGCAGTCCTCTTTGCTAGCGTCAGCCGACTGCACTACCGTCAGGCCGAGCCTTCAGCAACCCCAGGGCTTGCTTACCGAGCGGTCACGGCTGATGCGCTGGCCAGCTGGTGGCATCCCGGCTGCAGGCTGGTGGCGCCAGCCGGGAGGCGCCTGTTGAGGCACGAACGGGGACTGCGCAGGCGCGTGGAAGGAGGGCGCTGGCTGCCGGAGGCGCTGCGGTGGCGCCTGGGGGTGCCATGGCCCTCTGCACACAGCCTGCTGCTGCTGCTGGTGGTGCTGTGCCTGCTGCTGGTGCTGGTGCTGGTGCTGGTGCTGGTGCTGTGCCTGCTGGGGAGGAGGCAGGTCGACAGGGCCCACAGCGTGCTGCGGCACGGGCTGTGCCTGAATGGCAAACAGGCAAACACAGCGAACAGGAGTTTGGGAGGTGCATGCGTCAGCCAGCGCAAGGGGATGAAGGTGGTAGCGCTGTTCAGCAGCAGGTGGCGGAGTGGTGCATGCGCGCATTGATGCTGCCTTGGTGCAGTCCTGTAGCCCTGTGCAACGCACCCATGCACCCCAGTAGGCAAGTTGCATGGCCCGTGAATGTGGCAGTTGCTACAACTTATGCCATGCCACACAGCATGTCAGCGTTGACAGCGCGCATGTACGTTTATCACCGCGCTTCATGAGCTGCTGCGCCTGCAATCGGAAATGGCGAGCTACGGGCTTCGGCTGTACGCGAGCGTGCACAGAGCCCCCTTTCCGCAGTTTGCCTGTGTGGCATAGGCCTATGGCGTACACCCACACGTCCACAACCCTCCCCTGCCATGCAGCCATGAACCCTACACTCCGGAATTGCCGATGCTTGTGCTCTCACGCAATGCAGCGCTCTCCGCAACCCAGTCCACGGCTAGCTAGCGCTGTGCGTTGAGGCAGGCCTGGCGGCGCCAGCGTTTTGGGTTTAGGGTTTTAGGGTTGAGGGTTTGAGGCTGATATGGCGGCGCCAATGTTTTGTCGGCCATACGCCGCTAACCGCTCAGTGCACATATGTGCAAAGGCAGCACGGCAAAACAGCCTGTGTTGTGCACCGAAGGTGTGGCTCACCGTGTTATCCTGCAGAGGCAGCGGGAATGACGAGGCTGCCGGCGGCGGCAGCACAAACTGCGCGGTGTCGACAGCCATGGCAGCGCGCAGCTGTGGCTGTGGTGCTGGCAGGTGCAGCAGGGAATCCGGCATCGCCTGCACGGGAGGCAGCCAAGCGGGCAGGGCACAGGACGTCAATATGTGTCAACACACTGTGTGATGGGGCAGGCCACATTGTGTGCTTCGGGCTTGTTGCGGGTGGCTCAGGCCACTGTGATGTGCACATGCAAGCAGCAGAAACTGCAATTCAAGCTGGTGGGGCTGGATGGCTTACCGAGAGTGCGAGGCTGTGGCATGATGCGTGCTGAGCCATCTGAGCACGCTGCGTGCGCACTGCTTTCTCATTTGCCTCGTACTGGTGCAGCTCGCATATAAAGTCGCTTTCTTCGAGGCCGTCAGGCACGCCTGCATGGGTAAACAGCACAGGCACACAAGACCGCATTGGAGTCGCACTGAGGGAGGCGTTTCAGGCAATATGGAGTGAATAGGGTGTACTTGTGTGCTCTGCTACTTGCACGTTCGGCCTGGAGTGGCTGCTTGTGACAGACAAACACAAACACACTCCCGAGCGTCTCACCCGCAAGCGCGTTGACTTCCTCGAGGCCCACCAGGTCTGCTTCCTCGGCAAACGGGTTCCAAAGGGGTCCCTCCTCGCCAGATGGTAAAGGCAGGACAACCACCTGGCCTGCGTCATCGCCTGCGCCACAGAGGGGGGTAACCTCAGGCTCAGGACTGTTGTCATTCAAGTCTCAAGAGCGGCAAACAACATAACGTGTGCACGAATAAGCATCACAGGCACGGCGCATTGGAAATATGGAATCGCACAGTAGGAGGAGGTTCAGGCAATATACAGGAGTGAATAGGGTGCAATGCTGTGTGTACTTTGCTGCTTGCATGTTCAACTTGTAGCGGCTGCCTGTGGCAACGACACGCTCTGGAGCGCCTCACCCAGCAGCGCAGCGCCTTCATCGAGGCCAATGAGGTCTGCTTCCTGAGCACTCTCCGCAGCCCAAACGAGTGCATCCTCGTCAGAAGGTACAGGGAGGATAACCTGGTCTGCAGGGCCTGCGCCATAGAGGGGGGTAACCTCAAGACAGGACTGTCCCGGGTGCCTCCTGTTAACTGTTGTCACTGCAGAGCGGAAAGCAACGCGACGTGTGCGACAGCGGCAAACTTACCGATGAGCGCGAGGCCGTTCTCGGCGCTGCCTCCTGATGCGGGCGGCCAAAGGGCATCCTGCCCGGGTGCAGCATTTGCGTTTGGTGCACGACGGTGTTTACGAACCCTTCCTTTCAGCGCCCGTGTCGCCTCCGGACCTCCAAATTGCGCCGAAAGCTTGGGTTGGGCATTGCTGCCAGCGTTCCTGGTGAAGCAAAGCACATGACGGTGCGGGGTGAGCAGCAAGTAACCGTCCACCAGAGCAGAGGAGACCCACAGGAGGAGAGCATGCCTCCACGCAAGCCTTTTGCTCAATGCACAATAATAGTGACAGTTCAATATATGGTCAAGCATGCTCTTGTTCGTGGGGTTTGTAGTTATGCTTGTACCCAGGCAGTGTGCTCAAGGGGGCTGTGCTGGCGTGTTGTGCATGTGTGGCTTTTAAGCACCCCTTGAGGCATAGCGAACTGCCTTGAAGGGCTGTGTTGCTGTGCTTTGGCTTCGCCACCACCACACCACCCCACCCTGCTTGTAACACCCGAGCCGAAATCGGCAAACTGCTTCAGCCTGCGTACAAGCTCTGCTCACCTGGCTTGGAGAGGCTTATTGACGTGGCCCTTAGCCTGAGCAGAGCGCTTGGAATTGGGCGCCATGAGAGCGCCTAACACTGTCCTAAAGGCCTTGACAGGAGAGAAGAGCTGAACTGAAAGCGTCACGCTGTCAGCTGCGGGGTCAGCAAGCAAGCAGAGGAGGTTAATTCAACAACAGTAGCGAGCAGCACTGGTCCGCGTTGGGCTGGGGCCACCGCCCGAGCAACGCCCTCGCAGTAACCGCTGACCAGCACACGAGAGCGAGCGCACTCAAGCCCCTTCCCACAGAGAGGCCGGAAACACATAAATGACCAGTATGGTAGTACCACACTAGCAGGAACTCACAATCGCAGCCAGCAAGAAGAAGCACAACAAGCAACTCCGGGCCTGACCTCGCTTGCTCTGGCTCCGTCAAGACTCCTCAAGACTCTTCACGACCAGCACGAGGCGCGAAACGAGGTAAGTAGAACCAGATAAGAACACGAGATAAAGAAAAAGCTTGCTGTGACAAGCACCTTGCAATAGAGTAGCGTAGTAAGACAAAGCCGGACAAAACGACTGACGCTGGTTTCTCTGTCAGAGAGGAACTGCACAACGGCCCTACACCGCCTGCCTCACGCAACTTCTTCCAACGCACTTGCTGCGTCTGAAAGCCAAAAGTATACACCTTGAATGGTCTTTGCTCTGTCTTCAAGGGCTTCTGAAACGGATTTGCTGACTCGAATGCCGGCAGCAGTACACACAGTACAAGTGCACGTAGTCTCTGAGTTATGATGAGGACCGATGCCATGTGTATGAGCCTGAACTGGGATGAACGACCAGTGCAACCACACCCGGGCACGCGGATGGAAGTAGGCAGTGCGCAAGGCGCAAACACGAAGCACATGCGGGCAGGCCCGCGACAGGCACCAAACCTACCGTCAACACCCTCGCAACCTAAACAGCGCGCATCGGGCCATACCCATCCTCACCAAAGCATATGCCGGTGGGCCATGCAGCGCTGGAGTAACGCATTCATGATCGGGGCCGCACAGCGCGCAAGCGGACATGGCATGAGGTGCGCAGCAGACATAAGTGCAAGCCGAGTTGGATATTCACGGTGCCGATAATGTCACGGGCGAAAAGCCACCAAAAGCATGGGGACAAGGCGTGTGCATCAGCATGCATCAAATCACGCCAAAGCAGCCTGGGTGTATGTCACGACCGACCCTCAAGCACGCATGTGAGCAGGGTTGCCTCCATACCTGTTAGTGTACACGTCCACACTGACCAGTTCTGTCACAGGTTTCGTCGCTGTCACCCGGTGTTGAGCCTTTCAGTCACATAACTTGTTGGTGGCAGGCACGCACCGTGAGGCGTGACGTTTGACAGGATGATGATGCAGAAGGCAGCAGTGCCAAGGGTTGTGGCAGCAGCCAGGAGGCCTGGGGTAAGCAAGCACAGATCGGCCCGACTGTAGTCCTCTGCGGGCAAAAGCAAGGTACGCCTGCAAGCAAGTGCCGTGGGAAATACACGTGTGCGTACCTGTGCCCTGCAAAGTGCAGGCTTTCCTATGGCTATCGCGCGCTGGCAACACAGCTGTCGCCTCAGCATCCACACCCTGCGCCACATCAGCTTGCTCAGTCAGGAGGGTACAGGCGACAGGCTTGACGCGCAGGTCTGTGTTCGCGAATTGCGACAACAATCCAGCTTGCAGCTGTGATTGACTGTTGTGGATTTTGCAGCAGTCTCGTGCGGTAAGTGGATGCGTGCTGCTGCTTGCTCATTTCGCTTTGCACACAACGCAGGCTGCCTGCCTGGTCAGTGGCATGCAAAGCAGCTAAGGAGCCCAACGTTCCATCCACAACTCCGAGCGGTGATGAGGATAACACGCAGCTTCTGGTATCACTGGGGCTCGGAGCACTGTGGCTGGGGCTTTTAGGTGCGTGGCTTGCTTTGAACCACACCCATCAAGGTTGCTGTGTGAGGACTGTCGTGCATAAGCACCCTGGACACGTTGTAGCCAGTAAGAAAGCTTTAAGCGCCCATAGCCATCCTGAACGGCCTCTCAATTCGTTTTGCAGCGTACGTATTCTACGTCGGACCCAACCAGACGCCATACCGCGACACCATCTTCATCGAGCGCATCCTCAACATCGGGGAGAAGGATGGCTTTGTGGTCAACCCGGTTTTCGTGGGACTGTTCAACCTGATGGGCATTTACCCAGCCATTTACGCTTGCCTGCTGGTGCCTGCGGCGCGCAGCGAAAACAAGGTACGCGCAACCCAAGCGTGAAGGGTACAGCGGAAGCCAGGCGTGCTCTACCTGCAAAGCAGGCGTCCACGCTGTCCGAAACTAGGCAGCGCCCATTCCTGCTTCCATGCTGTCACGGTTCATCTGTGGATGGCTGTTGCATGCGACGCGTGCATAACCCAGATGCTACCAACACTCATGGCATTGACGGCATGCATGGGGTGCATTGTGGGCGTCCATCGTGTATTTGCACCTGGCGTCACATGGTCACTCCATGCGGAATCCAGGGGTACTACCCATGTGCTCATGGCACCACGCTTCGGGCACCTGGCACCGCACACCAATGCACGCCCGGTGGCACAGCATCGTCCATACCATACCGGTATGTGGCCATTCTTACGGCTGTACTGGCCTGGGTGATGTCATCCACCTCATCTCCCGCATCACAATCCGGCTACTGTATAGTGCATGCACTGGCAAGCAGCACCGCTGCAGGCTGCATATATGTGCGTTTGCTCAAACGCTGCCGTGTCCTGCTCCCCTCGTTTGAGGCGTTCGCAACCTGCCAGCGACACCCCTGCTTGCCTGCAAGCTCAGCGCCAGTGGTGGCGCATTCCCCATTCCCCATTCCTCATCCCCAGGTCCATGTGTTCCTTTCCCCTCCCTTTCCCCTCCCTTTCCCCTGCCCTTCTGTAAAGAAAACGGGCTGGAGAGGGCAAGGGAATGCTGCCTTGCTAGCCCCCATGCACACGCCGCTGATCGCCTTTCCCCTGCCTTTCCCCTGCCTTTCCCCTGCAGGTGCCCGCCTGGCCCTTTATCACGACGTCCTTCTTCCTAGGCGCCTTTGCGCTGCTGCCCTACATGGCGCTGTGGAGGCCCAAGCGCGACAACGTGTTGCCTCCGCCCAAGGAGGAGCTGGTGCGTGACGAGTTTCACAGAGTTTGGTATCCTGCATGCGTCCTTGCCGTTCTGCCCAGTCTAGACATGCTCTGCACGTAAACAGCATGGGGCTGCCAGCTATCTGGCAGACCTCAGCGTGTTCACGCTGTGCCACCCTGCACAGTGCAATGTGCCTGGCACCGCATGCTAAACTGATGTCGACAGTGGGATCACAAACCGAAGCGGTGGGCCCTCAACCTCTGCCTCCACCCCACACAGTGAATTGCAGCAAATCATGGCCCTATACGAACAGCGCAGTCTACGCAGCTTTTGACTTGTGCACAACACTGGTGCGATGGCGTGGGGCTGTCACGCACGTGCCATTGACCATGCTGACATGCGCACAGGCTGTGCAGTGCATGATCGAACGTGTTGTGATGGTGGTGGCATGCGTCTCACAGGAGGGGTGGAACAAGCTGTTCATGAAGGGCGCGGAGACGCCCTACCTGCCGGGTGTACTGCTGGCGGGAGCGGCGTACTACCTATTCATGG
>BDDA01000169.1:95946-107723 GCA_001662385.1 Chlamydomonas asymmetrica | reverse complement strand
GGAGGGGGGGGGGGGGGATGGCAGGCAGGATCAGGCAATGACGGTGTTTTGTTACGTGGGCTGTGCTGTGCTGTGCTGTACTTTGCTGTGGTAGGTGCCATTGGCACACGCTCTGACGTCCCTGCTATGGCTGCCGTACGGCGTCAAATGGCTCAAGCCCGTTGTGGTGCCGGTGGTGCGCTCACTGGCGCGCGGCGTGGGGAATGTGCTTGCTGCTGCGTCCGGATCGGTGGCCACCGCAACATC
The DNA here is from genome assembly GCA_001662385.1 of Chlamydomonas asymmetrica. NCBI lineage: Eukaryota > Viridiplantae > Chlorophyta > Chlorophyceae > Chlamydomonadales > Chlamydomonadaceae > Chlamydomonas > Chlamydomonas asymmetrica. Next base: position 107,477 of record BDDA01000169.1, on the reverse strand, counting down.
CCCATCTGGGTCACACACGGATCCATCTGGGTCAGCTTCAGATCCATCTGGGTCAGCCGCTCCAATGCCGCAGCAGCAAGCAAGTGATGACCAGACTGGTGCTCCGGAGCAGCAGCAGCAGCAGGACGTTGGCAGCAGCAGTGCTGCGGGGGGCGCTGCCAGGCTGCACGTGTCGCCGAGCTTGATGGAGGAGATGCAGGATGCCATCTCCTGCATGTACTACTTGATCACGACTCACGGCAGGTGCAGTACAGATCTGGTCATGGCAAGCCCTACCACGCAACGCACCAACATGCATTGGCATCGGTGGCTATATACCATGTTCCATACATGACATTGCGCTGGAGTTCAGAGACCCTAACACATGCCATTGGCGTGTCCATCTTCGCTGACTGTCCTTGTGAGCTGGAGGAAGGGAGGAGCAGCGGCTGTGTGTGTTGCCATGACCGTTTCCGCACGCGCACATCTGCATGATTGTGTGGCAGTGTTCTGTGGCAGTGCTACACCGCCATGCACAACGCTGGCATGTACCGTATGCATCGCAGCGTATTGCGCTCGCAGGTTACATGGCCTGCTCTCCTGCACGTGTGGTAAATCTTGTGGTTGTACACAGTTGCACGCGATGCTATCATTGGCAGCACCACGTATCCCTTGTTTTATTTGTTTACATGTGGCCTCGCTCCCTCTCCCACCCGTCCCATGCATGTCAGGTGGATGTGCTCAGAGTGCGGCGAGGAGGGCCGGGAGGCGGTGCTGGCAGCGGGCAGCGCCATGCTGGTGGCCCTGCAGGGCCGCGTGCTGGTGCGGGAGGCGCTGGCAAGCGCGGCTGTGGTGCTGTGGGCGACGACGCAGCTGCCGGATGTGAGTACCGTAACGCTGAGGGAAGGGGCGCCAATGAGAGGGCCTGAGAAACCGAAGTTCAAAAACGAGGCAGGCATTGTTGTTTTGTTCCAGCCTGCGACATTATGACATGCGGTGTCCCTAACTCAGCTAGGTTGTTGTCGATGTGGCGGCGCGTATGGACCGTATGGCCGGGTAATCAGGTGCTCGCAGCAACCACAGCAGTTGATTAACATATGCAGAACACATAATTCCACACCTGCTGGTTTGCAACTTGCAATTTGTTGTTTTTTTACTCTGACGGCGGCGCTCGCAGGTGCCTCAGGACTGGGCTGCCTGCCAGTTCGCTGCGGGGCTATTCTTCACTGACAGCGGCATCGAGGTCGCTGCCGGCCCGCAACAGCAACAGCAGCAGCAACTCGAGCAGCAGCACGGCCTGGCTGTGCTGCCCTGGAGCCACGTCAGTGGAACAAGCGCAAACGCTGACGAGGCGCGGATATCGCCGCAACAGCGCGTTCCCCCACCGGGGGTAGTCGAGGCGCACCTGCGAGCGCGTGGCAGCAGCCTGGTGGCCGAGATCCGCCGGTTCTCCCCGTTGGGCCACATCTGCGCGCTCAAGGGCCTGCTCACGGCCATGCCGCTGCACGCGCTGTGCGCTCGGCTCGTTCGCGCACCCGCTCAAGCCGACCCCGGCAACGCGCTAGCCTTGCCCGCACCCGTGTCGGCGCCGGCGGAGGCGGAGGCGGAGGCGGGGCCGCGGGAAGCGCAGGGCGCGTGGCATTTCTTGACGGACGGCGCGTTGATGATGGCCGTGCACGCGATGCAGTCGGCGCCGGATGGCCACTACAAGTTCCATGCGGCGTGCGTGCTGAACGGCTGCCTGCAGCGCGTGTTGGCATGCTGGCAGGACCCGGGGATCGCCGCCGTCGCCGCTGCTGCCGGCGCTGACGCTGCAGGCAGGGACTCGACAGCCGCTTCAGCACGGGGCGCTGCTGCTGCAGCAGACCGCACCGGCACCCCTAGCACAACCCCTGTCGGGGATTCGAGCGCGATTGCGCAAGCGGCGGGTGTTGGGAGTATGGGAGATCTCTTGAATGGACAGAACCTCTCCCAAGATGGAAATGACGACGCGCCCCTGGAGCAGGATCTGTCCCTGGATCAGGATCTCTCCCTGGATCTCGCTGAGGTCCTCGCTCCAGCCGTGGTGTGGCCGCCTCAGCGCGAGGCCGTGCTGAGCCTGCTGTGGTCCAACATGGAGGAGCCCATGGCACAGACCGTGAAGCAGGTGCGCGCGTGCATGTGTTACGATACCTCGCATCAGGCGCATGTGTGGGGCAAACGGCCCGTGCTTATACTCAGACAGGGACAAGGAGGCCAGAAGTGGTTCACAGACAGAGTCATGCGTCCGTGTATGTGTGTTGGCGGGCGAGTGGCGAGCCCTGGCTAGCGGGTGCTGATGTGCCAGGAGCGCCCACCACCGTGGCGAATGACACCATGGATGAGTGGCACTTTGCACAGCGATCATCTCAGCACAATTACACCCAGCTAATGGCTGACGTGGCTATGTTTCGCTGCCGTGCAGATCCAGGACGCCTTTGCAGTGCTGCTTGACGTGTTGGACTATCAGGCCCGCGTGCTGCCGCCCGCCGCCGCGCCGCCCCCCCCGGAGCCCTGGCTCGCAGGCGCCGGCGGCGCGCTGCTGGCGCGCGTGGCGTACACGCGCAAGGGGCGCTACGCTCCGCTGGCGCTGGTGGTGGCGCGGCTGGGGGCGCTGCCGCTGCTGCGGTCCTGCCCGACGCTCGTGGAGGAGACGCTGCTGGCGATGCAGGTGTGTGCTTGTTTGCCTTGGCGCCTCCAGGACCACCCTGTTCATCTGTCTGTAATACAGGTGGCGCAGTTTCTGCTCCTCCATTGTCACCTTCGAGTCAAGGCGTACACGCACAGCGCAAGTGTTTGGTGATTACGGTGTGTGTGCTGCATGCTGGCGAGGCCTTCATGGTCTGCACTCAAACGCTGCTGCTGCTGCTGCTGCTCTTGTGCTGTGTGTGTGCACTGTGGCCCGCAGGATGACATGGTGGCCAACTCTGCCGCTGCGTTCCTGCGGGCGCTGCTGCACAAGCTGCGCGATGAGGCGGCGGCAGACCCGCAAGCAGCAATGCCGCCAGGTGGGTGCGCATCCGTTAAGACTTGAAAACCCTAAAATCCTAGCCCTAAATCCGAACCCTGAGACCTTAAACCCAAAACTCGCAAGCAGCCATGCCGTTAGGTAGGCACACATCCGCACGAGGCGCCTTTCAGTGTCATTTCTTATACGGTAGGCAGTTACGTACGGTACTTGCGAACAGAACGTACGTACAGAACATACAGAACGGCAAAATATGTTTGGGAATACGTTGTTCAGTGGACGAGGTCCAGGGTGCGGTATCATAGCATCGGGGTTGACATTCAGCCAAACCAGTACAACCAGTACTTATATGGTACAGCACCTTGCGTCATGCGTGGGGGAACTGACTGCTGCTGCAAGATGCGAGATGTGTCAACACACTTGTCTGCTGCGCGCGTATGTTGGAGCTCAGGCGGACCCGTGTCGGCCCCGTCACTGTCGCCTACTTCAACGCCCACGTTGCCGGCGGCGTCAGCGCCGGGTGGCGTGTGGCTGGGCTGGTGGGCGCGGCCGCTGCTGGCTGCGCTGTACAGCGGCAGCGAGAAGCTGCGCGGCTACGTGACGGTGCACGCGCTGCCGGTGGTGCTGGGCCTGGACCCCGGCGCCACGCTGGCGCTCATACACCTGGTGCTGGCGGACACGAGTGAGTTGGTTACACGCACCATACCACGCACCATATGTGATATGTCTATTCCTCCTGATCACATTCTCTGGCAAGAGCATGGGAGGTTTTGCCGACATGCATGGCAGCTTGTACGGTAAGGTGTCATTCAGTGTGGCCCTTGAAACGACCAACAGTGACTGTTGGACTGTCCAACACTAAGCGCGTCGTGCCGTGTGTGCATGTATGTGTGTGTGCATGTGCAGCGCCCGAGCCGGTGCCCGGCACCTCGCGCGTGGCGGCGCTGGTGTGCGTGCTCAAGGCGGCGCGCGCGGTGCAGCTGATCGGCGACCTGGACGCGCTGGCGGCGGCACGCGGGCGCGCTCTGCTGGCCATGGACCCACAGGAGGTAGGGTTTAGGGTTTGCGGGTTAGGGTTTTATGCTTAGGGTTTTAGGGTTTACTAGGGTTACTGGTTTCTAGGGTGAGCGGTGGATACAGTATTAGGCATGGACCCGCAGGAGGTGAGAGGGAACGATGGTACTGTATCAAGCTGCCGGCATACTACATGGAAGTCTGCAGTACACGGTATCCGTGAAACCCGGCTGTCGCCCACCTTGAAAATCATGAATGTAAACTGTCACTACGGTGTTCACACATTCAGTTGTCAAGTTAGACATGGACAGTGCGTTCTCGCCGCTTCTGACTTAGGGAGGCCTGCTCGTTGTGCGACACATGCGGTGCGGTGCGTGAGAGGTGATGTTACATGGGGAGGTATAGCCTGAGGCTCAGCCCCACGCACGCCAAGCAAGCCACCAAATTATTGGATCAATCACTCAATGTGTTGTGCTGATGCGCGTTCATGCAGCTGCTGATGGCGGCGGTGGCTCACGCCAACGAGGCGCTGCGGCTGGACGTGCTGGAGCTAGCGGCACTCAGCTCACGCGCCTCAGACCCGCCCGGCAGGCTGGAAGTAGGTCAGGCAATACACATACATACCGTGTTATGTTATGTTACATCAGGAACGTGTCCGCCACACGGCCCATGCTGCCCCCAGATGTGGACCAGGCAAGCAGAAGAGGTGTTTGTTTTGTTGCGTGTGGGCCGCAGGTGGCGCTGCTGCGCCGCTGGCTGCAGCTCTCCATGCGCAACACGGCGGCGGGGCAGCGCAACCGCTGCCTGGTGGTGCTCGGCAAGGCGGTGACGCGCATAAGCGCGGCGGTGGCGTCCATCCTGGCACGGTGAGCACACCACCAAACAAGTGCCAGTCAACACCTCGGAACCTGCGTGTGTCAAGTTGCTTTTTGTCTTCTTGGGCTGGCGACCGAGCAATGGTACCCACAGGACCAGGCTTCACGGCATGATCATCATGTGGCTCTCTCTCACACAAAGGCACATGCTTGACACACTCGCCACCCTCAGGTGCAGTTCCCATCACCACCCTACGCATACTGCACGGCCCCACGGAAAGCACGCTGCGTGGCACGGGAACCAAATAACTCTGGAAAAACGCTTGAGCATCATGCTGTGCTGCCGCTGTGCTGCTGTGCGTACATGCATGTGGCTGGGCGGGCGCAGGCAAGCCTCCAAGCCGGGGCCCAAGCACCCCAACTCCACCAAGGGCCGCCACCAGCCTGCGCTCTTCACGCTCGGCGACGCGCACAAGCACGTGCCCATGGGCACCCGCGACCCTCAACCCACCTCCGCCTCCGCCACCACCACCACCGCCACCACTGCAGGCTCCCCCATCGGCAGCGGCAGTGCTGTGGAGGCGCTGACTCCCGCGCAGCAAGAGGCCGAGGGGGATCGCGCGGTGTTGCAGCGCCTTCAAGACTTTATGCAGTGGCTCACCCGGCAGCTTGTGGCGGGGCTCTACCCCGGGGGGCCCTACGAGCGCAAGTACTTCGCGATGGAGGTGCTCAACGCGGTGCTGGGCGCGTGGGGTGATGGCGAGATGGCGGAGGGCGGTAGTACCGCTGGCGGGGCGAAGAGGGCAGCGGGGGGTACCGCGGGGGCGGCGGCGGCGGTACGGTTTCGGTTCCAGCCGTACTGCGAGGAGCTGATGCAGCCCAACATGGTGTCGCTGCTGCTTGTGGGTGAGCGGGGTGCACAGCGGGTGTTGGCATGTATATGTACCTAGGGGCTGTGCACTCAGCATGCACTGAGGATGCCGGAAGTTTATTCTATGCCTTTTTGCCCGTGGCCTCACTGATTGCCGCTGTGGAAGCAAGGCAGATACCGGTAAGCATTTCCATATGGCGCTTAAATTCCGTCCTCATCGGGGGGGGGAAGGGGGGCGGGGGCAACATCGGCCGTGGCTGGAACGCTTGAAGGGTACACCTCATATCCTGTAGATCACTAGTTCAGGGGTATCTGGGTATGGTACTGACAATGGCATCATCATTCTGTTTGATTCGCATCATTTGCCGCGACGTGCATCGACTCACGCTGCATGGATGATTGATTGATGTGGTTGGCGGTGCAATGTGGTGCGGCGCGTACATGCAGGCGTGGTGGACACCTGGGACAAGCTGCGCGCGGCGTCCTACTCGGCGCTCATCAAGCTGCCCACGCCGCTGCCGGGGCTGACCACGCCGGCCGCGCTGGCGCCGCTGCTGGCGTGGGCGCTGGCGCTGCTCTGGAGCCCGCGCGCACGAGAGAGCGACGCAGGTGTTGTAGCGCTAACCCACGCTGTACTAAACACAATGCACAAACCCTAAGCCCTGCGGTACTGGCATGTACAGGGCCGCCTTATGCCCCCGCCCAATGCAAGTGTGTCAAGGCTGACTTTCATGAGATAGCCCTCCCAGCTGCAAAACGGTGATGACGCCCAACCCCATGCGCCTGCAACCGCTGTGTTGCAACGTCAAGGTTTGGCTCACGAAGATGGCAGGTGGCACGCATGCTCGGCCCTGGACCGCCCCTCTAGATACACGCGGGCCGCGTGGCGCGGCTTGCCTGAGTGTGCCTAGGTCAGCACTTGCAACATCCATGCATGTTCAACACTCAGCAAAGTGCGAAACCCCAATGTTAAATGTGCTGCACGTGCTGACCTAGGCACACTCAGGCAATGTCAAGCCAGTGACTGAGTGAGCCATCCACAAATGCCTCGATGGCCATGTACCGGTAGTAAGGTCCCAAAGCAATGCCCTGCTTGTCGGCGAGGGTCTCAGGGATTGCATCGGTGGCAAACGTACACACATTTGCCGCGAACACCAGGATAGGGCGCCTTGACGCCTTAGCTAGGATTGAGCAAGCCGAGGCGTTGAAGCGCCGCATCCTGTGTTCGTGGTGAATGTGCGTAGGTTTGCGGTTGATCCACTCGCTGGCACCCTCGCCTGCGAGCAAGGCATTGCTGTGGCACCTTAGCCCCAAGAATGCAATGCACCCGGGTTGAGTTTGATGAGATGGCCCTCCCGGGTGCAAAACGGTGTGGACGCCCCACCTCTCCTGCAAGTGCCGCGTTGCAGCATGCAGGTGGTTGGCTCACGAATGGCAACTGGCGTGGCGCGCATGTCGTGGACGGCCCCCTCGGAATACACACGGCCTTCATCGCATCAGTGTTGAAGGTCATCTTGCACGCCAGTTCCACCTGCAGGTCATCCCAACCATCGTTGTCGCTGAAGATCAAACAGGTTTTGATCTTCAGCGACACCGATGGTTGGGATAATCCGAGGTGGAATCGGCATGCAAGATGACTGTCAGCACTGATGCAAGGGAAGGCCGCGTGTATCTGGAGGGGGCTGTCCAAGGCCGAGCATGCATGCAGCTGAGCTGGCTTCTCCTTGCGTCCCTGCACACGCCTGAGTTTAAGTGAACCCTATCTGCCGGCCTCGCCTTATTTCCCTTACTTGCATTGCGTCGCATTATATCTGGTTTGTGCATACGGCCAATGTTTTAGGGTTTAGGGGTGTTAGGGATTTTAGGGGTTCTGGTCTTGGGCCTTGGGTGTGACAGGGCAGAGGCTGTGTCCACAGCATTGCCTAGGGCTTTGGCACGATGTCGTCCGTGGTAGTACTACCTCCCTACGTAATCAAGGCACGCAGTCGGTCCCGAGAAGTCGTATACCCTAAACCCTGAACCCCTACAGCCTATAAGCCCTGACAAACCCTAAACTGCAGGCGCGCGCGTGATCAAGCTGCTCCTCCACAAGTACGGCCTGGGGCTGCGCTGGCGCGTCACGCTCCACCCCCAGCCCCTCATCCTGCCCCCAGCAGCAGCAGCAGCGCCGCCAGCACCATCCGGACAAGCGCCAACTGTAGCGTCCCCTCCACCAACGCAAGAATCGTCGTCGTCGCCATCCTCATCGGCAGCGGCAGAGGCGCCGCTCGGCGCGAGCAGTAGCGGCGGCGGCGACGGCAGGGACTTGAGCCCGCTGCTTTGCTTCATGGGGTCTGTGGTGGCGCTGCTGCGGGCGCAGGTGGCGGCGGCGCGGGGGGACCTGCTGGCGGCATGCAAGCAGAGCCTGGCGCATGGGCCGCTGCTGCTGCTCAGGTACGGTATGTGTGCGTGTGCGGTACTTTGGGGGCGGGGAGTGGGAGTGGGTGTGTATCGCATGATGGCATGCGGCCCGATCCAGGTCAGCCGCATGACTTGACCCAGCAGCTGCACACATGCGGCGGCACGATGTATGCGGCGGCATGGCCACCCCGGTCGCACCGGGCAACACGCGGAGGCCGAGCAACGACAGCGCACCCACACGCTCCACCAACACAACAGCACGCACAACTTTGGTGGAATGTGCTTGTGATTTCCCCCTCCCCAAAGGAACAAAATGTCAGTGCTGTTTTTCTTCATGCCAACCATGCCGGTCATCCTTGGTGTTCCATGTGTGTACTGGTTGCACGGAGTTTGCACTCGGAGTTGACCCGTTTTTCATGGTGTGCTGCACGTTGTACCTCATGTTGTACTGCACCCAGGTATGCAGCGGAGGATGTGGAATGGAGTGTGGTGGCCGGGGACGCCCAGGCGGGGCCCGCCATGCAGGCGCTGCTGGCTGACCTGATCGCCGTACTGGATGAGGTGAGGACACAGGAGGTCAACCAATTAACCATATGGCATGCCGCATGCATGTCACAGGCCGCATGGATGTCACAGATTTCATGCATGCCAGTGTGCTTGGTAAGTCGCATGAGTCGCTTGATGAGTCCTGCATGCCTCACAGTCACAGCCTGCACAGGGCGCTACAGACTCGGGCCCGCATCCAGTGTCATGCAAAGCAGCTGAGAGAGGTTGCATTACGAGACTGGTATAGCCATTAGATCCGGAGCAGATCCGGTGCTCCAGCGAATGCTGAGCGCAAAGATGTGACTTCATGCTCGGCTTCACACCGCGCTCGAGGGGCCTCACATCAGTACATCAGTGCATGGCTTAGTTGTCCTGGCTGCAACATGTGTACGCTTAACTCACCCAAACACAAGCAGGCACTGGCTAGGGTTCAGGACTTCAGGGCTTTGGGTTGTCTTGCATACCACCCCGGCATGTTTCTGACCCAAATGCACTGCCTGCCATGCGCGCCTGTCACGTGCATGTGCGTGTTTGTGCGTGTGCTGCTGCACGCAGGTGGTGGCGGTGGCGCTGCCGGTGCTTGCGCGGCCCCAGGAGGCCAGCATGGGCGCGCTGGATGTGGACGCAGCAGGCGGCATGGACGGCGGCAGCGACGGCGGCGATGATGAGGAGGAGGGTGGCAACAGCGGGAGCGATGACGAAGGCATGGGACCCGATACTCAGGTACCTGACGTCATGCTTGTTGTTACAGCAGGAACATGGCCCATTTTCCAACACCGTACGCACATCTTGGTCAGTACGGTTCAGGATTCATACGAATCCTGCGCTCAGAGTACGCTTTAGGGTTTATGTTGTATTGTCACAAGTTCTGGTCAGAAAGCTTTGGTTTGATTGCATCCGGCTTGCCTACTAGCACTTGAAGTTTTGCATTCCCCTGGCGTGATCTCGCTGGCATGACGTGGTATGACAAGGCTGCCGCACGCACTCAACCACGCAGGTCATCTCCACGGCCTGCTGGACGACCGTCAAGGAGGTGGCGCTGCTGGTAGGCACGCTGGGCCGCCACGTGCCCCTGCCGGAAGCAACACCCCACCAACAACACGCCGACGCCGACGCCGTCGACAGCAGCAGCTGCGCAGCCACGGACGCCGGCGGCGCTGGCAATGCATCAACGCCACCGGGAGCAGGAGTGAAACGGGGCGAGGGCGGGCAGGCTGCTGGCGAGGATGGCCACCGAGAAGGTCGTGATGATGACGATGAGGAGGCAGGCAAGCGAGCGCCACCAATCACATCTCGTTGCCAGCCCAGGGGTGCCCGTTTGGCGCCGATGCGGGTGTCGCTGCGATAAGAGATTAAACTGTATTGTTTTTATTTGCATGAGGAATGCGTTTGAGTGCCGCCTGGCTGTTGTTGCTGGCTGAAATCGCTTGCGCAACCCGGTTGCGTGACCCACATGCATGTGCCCCCCGCACGTCGTGTGCGTGTGCAGAGGGCGGGGGAGTGGTGCTTCTGAGCGTGGCTCAGGTGCGGTATCTGGGCGGCCTGCTGGTCACGCTGCTGCTGGACATGAAGCACAACGGAGCGGTAAGCGGCGCCGACCAATCAACGACCTGGCACCCAACCAACGCGTACACGACACGCATTGTTTCATGGTTAGCATGTGATGGTTTTAGTACCTCAGTTCACGGATGAAGCATCCCGGGCAGGGGTTCCCGGCATTTTTCATCTTTCCGTTGCTGACATGCTTATTGACACATCTTGGCCTGTAACGAGCCCACATCCTCCTAGCCATGCTGCCACGTGTGTTCACGCTCACACTTCCGCAGGTTGAGAAGACCTCTCTGGGCCTCTCCGCGCTGGTCCACCGCCTGCTGCGCTCCTCCGCGCCGCACCTCAACACGCTCCCCCGCGCCTGGATGGCGCGCGTGCTGGCGGCAGTGCGGCGGCCGGGCCAGTCGCGCGACGACATCGTGCGGCGCTCGTCGGGGCTGCCGTTCGCCATCATGGGCATGTGCCTGGCGGAGCCCGCTAACCAGTTCAAGTCGCTGCTGAACCAGGTGGGGTGGGTGACAATTGGAGCGAAAACGCGAATGCAAGAATGGTAGGCGGTGGCCAAGCCACTGACGTACTATTCCGGAGCTTGTTGTGTGCAGGTGCAAGTTGGTGCAGGCTGCTTGCATGCATTGCACTCGGCACCAAGTTGGCAGCAAGTTGACACCAAGGTGGCACTCGCTCGGCGGCAAGCGCAAGCAACGCGAGCCACCCCCACCCACACGACAGCATCAGCCCCTCACTGACAAGTACAAACCAGCTCATGCACCACTGCAGACAAGCTACGCGTCCATTGTGTTGCCTGGAAGTCTGAAATAGTGCATGCTGGTGCGTTGCCTGCGGCTGTCCACAGTCTACATGCCAAGTGGTGACGCCGGTCCGCATTGTGCGCGCTGCCCACTGCCGATTCTGCAGGCCATGCGGTCACTCTTAGAGCTGGCTGCGCTGGCGGGCCAACCATCTACTGATTCAGGCAGCGGCAGCGGCAGCGGCGCTAGTACGGTCAGCGGTACGGTCAGTGCTAGCGGGACGGCAGGGGCTGGAGGCGCTGAGTTGGAGCGCTGGCCGCTGGTGCACGCGTTCAACTGCCTGCGCCACATGTTCAACGACAGCCACTTGTCGGCGGACACCTCCGGGTACTTTGCGCGTGGCATCGAGGTGGGTGGCAGGCGAACCAATGCAGCGACTAGAGACAATTCAGGAGACACATTGAGATCAGAACAGGAGCACCATTACGTACCAAAATGTCGCGCTGTTGTAACACTGAAATGCGTTACTCTAGTAGTGTTTCCCACGTCACTCCCCGGTCACTCCCTGCTCACCCTTTTCCTCTTTCACTCTTTTCTCTCTTTTCACCCCTGGCCACTCC
>BDDA01000169.1:80202-95013 GCA_001662385.1 Chlamydomonas asymmetrica | reverse complement strand
CCCCTCCACTCCCTGCCCCCCTTTCCGCCTCATTACCCCCTCACCACCCCCTGCCATCCTCTCCACCCCTCTGCAACCCCTACCAGGTGTGCCTCAACGCGCTGGTGTCGCCGCACTGGGAGGTACGCAACAGCGCCATGCTGTGCTTCACCGCCCTCACCACGCGCGTGCTGGGCTTCAAGAACGACTCCAAGCACGAGTGCTGCAAGCGCGCAGTCACAGGTGCGGCCCCCGCCCCGGCAGTGCATAATGGCTGCCGGCAATACCCCCGTTTGAAGCGCGCTGCCGTTTGTACTTGATAGTTTGGCTGACGAGCTGCAATCAGCTCATGCTTATGGTTGCATGACACGTTTGTGTTGCTGTTGTGCATGGTTTGCCTGTTATGTGGCCTACATCACACCAGCAGAACGACACTTGCATACGTCGTGCATGTGCCCCGCAAGCTTCTCGCCCTGAGTGCCGGTGCTGACACACATCATCGCTGCCGAGTTCTGACCGATGCTGTGAGGGAAGTATATGCCGACCGTCCAATCCGCAACAATCTCTGCATGCTCACATGCGGGAAAAGCGTGCACACATGCGTGTTTGCAGGCTATGAATTCTTCCAGCGGTACCCAACGCTTCACGCCTGCCTGCTGGCACAGCTCAAGGCCGCCACAGAGCATCTGGAGCGACGACACGCACACACACCGCCAAGCACCACAGGCGCCAGCGGCACTGCCGTCAGCAGCGGCAGCAGCGCCGCCGTCGCCCCCCACCCGAGCCTTTACCCCGTCCTCATCATCCTATCCCGGCTGCAGCCCAGCAACGTGCGTGACACCGACAACGCAACCACGATCAGCGGTCACGGCGGCGGCAGCGCCGACGGCGTCAACCAAGCTTCTCGTAACCCGCCCTCTGACCGTAGTGCGGATGGCGCTGATGGCGCAGGCGAGGCACGATCGACGGCTGGCCAAGCTAACGCGCCGCCGATCGGCGCCGCGCCGGCGGGCGTGGCGGCGCTGTCGCCATCCGCGTTCCTGCCGTACGTGCAGCGCTGCGCCGCCGCCGCGCCGATGGCGGTCCGACGCCTCGCGTGCCGCGCGCTGTGCCCGTTGGTCGCTCCCGAGGACGTGCCCGCGACGCTGCGCCGCTTGTTCGCCGCGCTTCCTTTGCTGCCGACAGCAGGTTCACGCGTGCGTTCTGTGCAGCCCGATACCAACACGGTGCAGGGGCTGCTGCTGCAGGCGGCAGCGCTGCTGGAAAGCAACGTGACGCAGGGCAACGCAGCCGCCGTAACCGCTGCCTTGGACGCCTCGCTCGGACCCCTAGCCGAATCAGCGTGGCTCATAACCGCCGAATCGCCGCCACGCACCGCTGGCGGTGGTGCCACTGTTTCCAGCAGCAGCAGCAGCGGCGGCAATCTAACCATCAGCGTGCCGATGCCCGGTGTGGCGCGGACCTGGGGTGGGTGCCCAGTGGCGGTTGCATACCTGCAGGTGGTTTCGGCCACGCTCGTACTGCTTCCTGGCAGCCAATGCCTCGCCAACCGAGCGTTCATTGCCACAGTCGCCGACTGCTGTCGCTCCATCCTCGCATCCGCCGCCACCTGCGCTGCATCGGCCTCCTCATCGACGATGCCTGCAGGATCTGGGTCCGGTTTCGGTCTTCGGAGCAGCGGTTTCGGGCTGGTTTCGGATCCGGATCCGATGTACTGCCTGGCGCTCAAGGCGGCGGCGCAGCTGCTGATGGGCCCGGTGATGCTCTGCCAGGCGTACCGCTCGTCGGCGCCGGCGGGGTATTGGGCTGAGGGCGTGCTACATACGCTGGGCGTGTGCTTGGCGTCTCCGGCATACGACGTGCGCGCGGCGGCGCTCAAAGCGCTGGTCAGGTGAGCACCGCCCTGCAGTGTTGTTGTAACTGCACATGTGGTACAGCCTCCGAAACCAAATCATGTTTCATGTACAGTACTTGCACAATTTGCTGTGAGGACGTCTTTGAGGAATGAAGCCACCCGCGCTGCCTCTTAGTCTGACGCTTGTGAGGTTGTGTAGTTGTCGCCTAAGGGCCGTTTCACAATGAAGGTCAAACGTGCGGTTGACGACTGAAAGGCTAGGGTCGACAAAAGCGAACAGAATGTGCGTCTGTTTGTATATGGCATAGCGACCGACCGCCGAAGCCTCGGCACGTGCTCCTCGCCCATCTTCCCGTATACCCTCCCTGCTGTGCAGGCACCTGACCGCCCTGGCCGCCCTAACAAACCAAATAGGTGGCGGTGCCATGAGCCCCGACAGCAGCAGCGAGCGAGCCACCTCCCTACCCACCACTACCACTGCCTTTACCACCGCATCATCCGCCGCCGCCGCCAGCGATTCAACCGCTGCAGCGGAGAATCCGTCGCTGTCTCGGGCTCCGGAACCAAAGGACATGCTGCTGTACCGCACGCTGGTTGCGAAGCCGCAGCTACTGCAGCGCCTCGCGCGGGGCGCGATGGATTCGCTGTGGGCGCATGTGGCGGGCGGGGAGGCCATCCATAAGGTCGTGAGGCGCGTGCTGAAGGCGGTGGCCCTGCTGCACAGGCTGATGGGCCACTGCGCGGCCGCGCTGGCGGCGGCAGAATCGCAACAGGCTGCCGCCGCCACCGCCGCCGCCTCTTCCGCTTCTTCAGCGCCTGGCGTGCCGGGCGCCAGCACGAACAGCTGGACGGCGGGGGAACGAGGGCAGGGTGCCCAGGGATACGCCTGGCAAACGGTGGGGATTGTACCGCAGCATCCCACCGGATGTGACTGTTGTACTACGGGAGGCGAGGACGCGGCGGCGGCGGTGCGCCACGTCGCGCTGGTCGGGAAGCTGCTGGGAAGCTGCCAGGAGGTTGAATCGCGCGCGGAGGCGCTGCGGTGCCTCGGCAGAGCGCTCGAATCGGCGCTCGCGCCGCCACTCGCGCTCGTACGAGCAGCCTCCGTCGCTCCAGCGCCGTCGCAAGTGCGTGTGGCGATACCCCGGCAGCTCATTGACGCACTCGGGTCTTTTGTGGAGACGCTCGCGGGCTTTGTGGACGCCTCGCAGCCCGAGGAGTTCCGGGCGGCGGCGACCGAGGCGCTGGCAGCCTCAGGCCTGCTGCAGCTCGTGGCGATGCTGCCCCCCGGCTCCGAAACCATGACATCCGCTCGCTCCGAAACCACCACTCCCATCCTCCTCATTAGTCACGCCGGCAATGACATCAACGGGAACTCGGACTCGCCCCCCATCGACAGCAGTGATGGTGGCGTCGGTGGTGGTGGTGGTGTGGACTGCCACGGTGAGCTGGAGAATATGGCGGTGGCGTGCTGGGCCCATGTGCTGACGCTTTTGGAGGACGAGGAGGCGGGGGTGAGGCGCGCGGCGGCGCGGCTGGCGCAGGCGTGCGTTGAGGATCAGGCCTGGCGCTACTACCATCCAACTCCACAAGCCACAAACGACACCCGCCCTGACAGTGTACTGGATGTACTGGATACCACCAGTGCCGCCACTGCAGCAGCGGTGTCGGACGAAACACATGCAGGCGAAGGAGCGCCTGCAGGCGAGGCGGGAGGCAGCGGTACAAGCGGGAGCGCGAGGGAGCGGGGGGGGCGGCCGCTGTGCGTGGAGGCAGTGCTGCGGCTGCTGCTGCCGTGGCTGGCGGCGCGCTTTGCGGGGTGTGTCGCGGGGCGCCGCATGCTGCAGCGCTTGGTATGGGACCCGGCGGCGCCTCTGCCGGACACGCTGCAGGTGCGCGAATGGGTATATGCTGTCATGCAATACTGAACAGGAATATGATAATGTCTTGAGTCACCTCACCAGAGCACGTAAGAAAATGCTTAAGAGACCTGACGCGCAATTGACTGGAAAGTTTGCACCACACTACTGCTTAATTGCTGGTCAGACGTATGGAGCAAGTTGTCATGCATGATTGGTTGTTGGCATCACCCAGATGCTGTTGCAAACGAACGCGCATTCTCGCATTCTCGTATCGCAGAGCTCTGCCTCCGCCGCTGCGCGCGCCAGGCGGCTGTTTGACAAGGAGTCTGACAACCATCACGAGGAGCCCCTGCTGCTGGCCCAGCTAGCTGCGGCGGCGCTCAGGGACGCAACCATGCCTCCAACAACAATACCGCAGCAGCAGGCCAACCGTCATTTGGAGAAAGGCGAAACGGAGGGGTGCGGCGATCCGGCAGCAGCAGCAGCGGCATGTATGCGAGAGCGCTCCGCCTGGGCGGCCGCGCTTCGGCAGCGGCTGCGCCAAGCGGCGGCCGCGATAGAGGAGCTGCACGCTGCGTCCTGCGACGGCTCCGTGCTGGTGTCGGCGGGCTGGGCAGGCAGCCCCGCCAACCACCCGGACGTCTTCCCTTACCTGGCACGCCTGCTGCTGGCGCTGTGGGTGTGCGGCGGCGCTGCGGCGGTGGATGACGGCGATGACAGCGGGGAGTGCGCCGCGGCGCTGGGAGCGCTGCTTCGTGCTGGTGCGGGAAGCACACAGCTCGGGCCGTTGGTGAGGGCGTGTTGTGGTGGTCCTGCTGGGCTGGTCCCTCGCGTTGCGGCCCCTTTTAGCGGCGTGGGTGAGGGCGGCAGCAGCGTGGACGAGCCTCAGCGGGCGGCAGCGTGTGACGGTGCCGTTGGTGGCGGGGCGGCTATGCAGCATGCAGCGGGCGGCAGCACGGCCAGGAATACGGACCATACCAGCGAACTTATGTTCCTCTTATAGTGAAGAGCGATGCGGTGCGGTGCTGTTCATGACGCTATGCACAATCATGCTGTGCGTGCTTCTTGGCTGCAGAGTCTGCAGCGCAGACGTATGCCGTTTATCACTTCCCCTTGGGGTGAACATCACGCCTTCTGCAGGCCTTGAACGCTTCAAACCTATCTGCATTGTTTATCCTATGTAGTCAGATTTGAACTGAGTTGATGTCGGCCGCGGCGAGCGTGGCCCCCCCGCTGTTGGGCTGATTGAGCCGTTGGCTGGCCAGCAGTGTGCTGTACACTCGCGGAGCTCACCGTATTACTGCACGGTGTTACTGGCTGCTGACGCTTGCCTTCTTCAAATTCTCAAACTTAACAAACCAATGAGAACTGTGTACCGTATGGTACAGCTGCTTGCGATCGGTTTTGCCACAGCGATGCAAGTGAAGTGCGCTTGCTGCACGCAGCGGTCGGTTACCGTATGCGCTGTGCTGCTGGTCTCAATGCAGCACGTTTACGACATCCCCCTCTGTTTACTAAGTTCCATATGACCATATGCATATGTAAACCCACAAAGTTCAACTCAAGAACAATTATCCTGGAATAGAGCGTGCCAGTCAGGCAATACAGGCAGTACGTCGCGCATGTGGACCCGGTGACCAGTCCAAGGATACCCTTAGCAATGCAGGGGTGATCCCGAGAATGGGAACCTATAAATGAGGTGTCCCAGTGCAGCAGTGGCATCAGCATACAGAACGCAACAAGCCCCACATCCACATCTGCGCTGCCAAAGACACAAACATACGTTGGTTGTTCACTCCCCGCTGACTCAGCCGCCAAGCGCCACCATCCGTCCGCACAGGTAGGGAGCAAGAGCAAGCAGCTGGGCCAACTAGGGCCCGCTAAGCCCTTGCTGGGTGCTGTGTGTGCCAAGCAGCCTGGTCTCTCTCCTGCACAGTGAGGAGTGGAAGGTCCTGTTGGGGTCTGCTGCTGCTTGCGTGCGGATGGGGCGCCACTCTGCAGCGCAACCCAGACGCCACCAACCTGCGCACAGCACTGCTCCACTTGACCTAGCTGTTGGTGCATCGGCTGTCTAAAAGTAAGCACACCCTCCCAGGCAGCCAATGCACAAACAGCTAGGTCAAGGGATCCCCATGAAGAAACACACTGGCCTTGTGACCCGCCTCGACAAGCGCGCGGGTGCCTTGATGCTGGCACTTACACCTGCTGCTGGGATATGCTGCTGCTTCGTGCAGCAGGGCTCTGGACACATGATGGAGTTCAAGACCCTGCACCAGGCACGCCCCACAGGTGCGTTCGAATAGCACATTCCTGCACTGGCGGCTTGAGCGAGCCTAGGCAGGTTCGCCACGTCAGCAGCGCCGACAGCCATGCGTGCACACGCTGCTCTACAAGCGCAAACCAACGCGTGCTAGCAAAAGGAACACATCACACCGTATTCCAAGCAACAAACATACTGCGCATTTCCACAGAAGCAGAGCTCATTGCGCAACTTCAGTTGCTTGCCAGATCGCTTGTTGGCTGGCGATCTCGTTGGCCGGAGCCGGCATGGAAAAAACGCAAGAGGCGGTTGACCCGCAACGGCGCTGGCGGCGCATCAATGAGCAACAAGCGGCTGCCGTCCATGCAGGGACCATGGTTGGCAGCCACTTTTTGCTCATGGGAGAGCCGCCAGCGCCGTTGCGGGCCAAGTGCTGTACAATTGTGGTGCAATCAATCATCCATTCCGGATGACAACTTGTTTGCCTAGTTCGTGCTGCGCTCGCCATCACTGCCAGCGTACCGTACCGCGTGTTGCACCCAATCCAGCAAAGTTGCGCGTAAATATGTGCGTTGTGCATCCCGTGTGTGGGGTGGCCGCCGCTGCCGCTGAGCCCCCATACCATCCGCATCGCCGTCTTGACCATGTGCTGCAAGCACCGCCATGCAACCCACAACGTACAGTAGCAGTGCCACCAAGTACATAGCAGTACCGCGCAGAGTAGAAAGCAGTACGACAAAAGTGTATGGCAGTACCACACGTTTTCCTGCCATGAGTCCCCCACCTTACCTCTGCCTGTACGTGTCTCGTGCGTGTGCATGCATGTGTGCGTGTTGGTGTTGTGTGCGTGCCATGTGCATGCGTCCACAGCCGGGGCCGTTCATCATCAGGGCTTCAATAGGTCCGCGGCGCTGCTCCTGCCGGGCGGCGCCCCGCTGCTGCGTGGCGCGCGTGTGATCCGCCGCTTCAAGGAGAACGACGAAACCATCGCCAGGTGCGGTGCTGATGCAGGATGATGCGGGGGTGATGCAGGGGGCAATGCGGGGGCCAATGTATGGGAGCGTTAAATGTCAGATCTGGTCCATCAACAGCAGGGACGGAGACGACCTGCGTGTGACTTGCGAGAGTCGTTTGCCTACCAATCAGGCTGCTGAGTACTGCTGACCACATTGTTGCACACGCAAAAGTCCTAGGGTTGCAGGGTTCAGGGTTCGTACACCCTAAACCCTAAAACCCTAAGTCCTGGGAGGGACACATGCGCCGCTGACCCAGCAACAACCTCCCAAGATAAGAGCCAGCCGAGCACCCCCTGATCCTGCAAGAGGTCCCATGCTTAGGGTTTAGGGTTTAGGGCTTATGATTTACGGATCGCAGGCAGGTCCCTGAACCCTGAATCATAAACCCTAAACCCTAAGCATCGGACCAGCAGGAGGTCCCATGCCAGCCTTTGACTCGATCTGGCCCCATTATCCATGCACTATGGTTCCAGCAACTACGCCGGGAACGTAGTGGCCGCCGAGGATAATGGGGCCAGGTAGAGGTGGCCCAGCTGCATTGCAAGGTGCTGGGACCGCGCATGCCGTGAGGCACTGTCACGAGCGCTAGGAGTGAGAGTGCTGGTGTGTGTGTCATGCACTACCTGCCCAACACCACCGACACCATGCCGTGGCCGCAAACACCATGCTGTGGCAGCAAACACCACACTGTGTGAATGTTGGATGGACGGATGGGGCGTGCAGGCGCAAGGCGCAGGAGGAGGTCATCAAGAAGCAGGAGGAGACGATCAAGGTACCGCATTGCATTGCGTACCGCATCGTGTGCCGCATCGTTTTGTACTGCATCATATACTGCATCATGTAATGATTTGCGTACTGCACAGTATCACACTGCAGGGGCGTCAGCAACAGCCGACGGTGGGACCACGTTGCATGTTGTAAGGCTGAGCTGTGCCTTACAACATGCAACGTGGTTCCACCGTCTGGTGTTGCTGACACCCCATGTGCGTGCGTGCATGAATCGATCAACCCAGCGTGAGCCCTTCAGTGCTCCCTCCTGCATCCTTCTGCTGCAATTGAACGGTGACGCCTGCCTGCCTGCACGGCCGGCCCTTCCATCCTGCAGCCCGTGCGTCTCACCGGCTGCCGGAAATGAGCAACCTGTGTTTCAGTGGCACCCGCTGCAAGTCATGTTGGTGCATGTTATTCTCTTGCATCAGGAATGTGTGTGTCGATCGAGCTGCCCATGCCCCCCCAAGATGGGGACCAACACGCCGGAAGAACTTGTTCTGGTGCATGCTTTTGCGTGTGTTTATGCAGGATGCCCAGGACATCACCAGAGCAGCGGGGGAGGCTGCCAAGGATGTCGTCAAGAAGCAGGGCGAGGTGTTCAAGGTGGGTGTACTGCATTGTACATTTGTACTGCATCACACTAGAGTGTACTGAACTGTACTGCACCACATGGCATAGCATGGCATTGACTTGCATTGTCAAATCTGTATGCTGATTCAACATATGTGACCGCAGAATGCGACCGCATGCATGACAATCTGCCTGCCGAGTTTCCGCTGCATGGCCCGCCTCTGCCGCCGTCTCCGCCATCGGTCGTTGTGCACTGTCTTCAATTGACTTAACATGACTTCTCCAGTCAGGCCGTCCATGTGAGCATGGTGCCCCGCAGCGTCAGTGCCGCAGGCCGCAACCCATGACACAATCCTCGGACGTCTCCCTTGCCTGCCATGGCCTGCGTTCGGTCCACCTGGTCCACCTCCAGGTGCAGTTGTCTCGTGGGATGCATGCACTGCAGCATATGCCTGTGCGTGGTGTCACGCATGCAGGGTGGCAAGGAGGTGATCAAGTCCACTGCTGAGGCGCTGAAGGGCGATGACTCTGCGGCGGCGCACAAACCGGTGCGTGGGGGAGTGAGTGCGTTGGCGCGTGCCGACTGTGTACTGCATTCACACTGGGATAGCGGTAGCAAGACTCGTAATGACGGTAGCGCCCCAAAAGCTAATCTGTCCCCATGGGAGAAACGTGCAGGGTTGTTCGCCGTGCCTGTGTACGGTATTCGCCTTGCAAGGATGTGGTTGTGCCTGCACCCGTCTTGGCAGGGCGGGGTGCACGCGTGCGCATGGGTGCGGGGTCCTGTGTAGGCAGGCGGTGGTGCCAGCGGGCGTTGCTGCCATGAGCAGTGTGTGTCAAACGTATTCGCTCCCGTTGGGCCATGCAGTGTGATGCCAGTGGGGCCGAGCAGTGTGCATATGCCGGAGGATAGAAACTGCACCTGACGATAGCGAGCTGGGTATCTGGGCTGATCTGGCGGCTGCCGAAAAACGAGCAACGGTCGTGTGCGTGTGTGTGAAAGGGAGGGGATGAGGACTGCTTGCCGGCAAATGGGGACGGAGGTGTGGGCATTGAAGTATGTTGCAAGGTCCTTAGGAGGGTGTCGATGGCATACATTGGCATGCATATGGACTGGCAAGTCAATCATAGCTGTGATACTGAGTGCAGGCCTCCAGTGTCTCAATGGTGATCAAACGGAACTTGCACGATGCAGCCCGGCATCATTCACGCCACATGGATACACGCATAGTGGGGCCAGCAGCCACGCCTGGCCCTGGAATGCCGCATGCTGCGGTGTCGACCGCAGTACATGCTGCCGCCGCCGCAGCGTGCGGCGTATCAGCGCCAGGCTTGGCCGCCGGCCCTGAATCATCTCATGCAAGCCTCAATGGCCTTCAGCGCCCAGCAGGTGCGCCTGGCGGTGATGAGGGCAGCCGCAGCCATGCCACATGCCGGTGCCCTGAACACCGCCAGGCGCACGTGGGCGCTGTAGGCCAGCAGGTTGGTTTAGGGTTTTAGGGTTTAGGGTTCACATAAGAGCAGCAGGAGCAGAACTCTGCCACGGGGTGCTATGGCGGTATGAGTGGCAGCCTAGCCAGCTGCATGTGGCACTCAAAACGCTCTCACATACACGCCACGGGTGCATGCACTCCAACTCATCCATGTGTTGAAGTGCCTACGCCCGTAGCGTGTGTGCGTGTGAGTGTGCGCGTGCGGCGGTGTGTCACACCCAGCCGGCAAGGCCGGTTGTAGTTAACCCCTGTGGCCCGCTATCAGTGGGGAGGAAGGCAAGACGGGAGTTTTTTGAGACTTGCGGTGGACAGAGGGGGACCCCGCTGCTGCCACCGCCATACCAACCTGCCTGACTTGCACAAACCTAAAACCCTAAAACCCTACACCCCAGACCCTAAACCTACCCTTCGGTTCAGCGGTACGGTACTAGCCCGTGAGTGAGGATTGAGGCAGGCTACACACAACTATGGCAGGTGGCACAGCATGGCGACCACAATGTGACGAGTCGCAGAAGCGCCATACACCAATCCTGCATCCACACCGCGCTGCTGGGCGTAATGCTGGCGGAAAACTGGGGGCAGAGATGTGGGCACTGGGCAGTGGGCACCATGTTGCAAGGTTCTTAGGAGGGTGTCGATGGCATATGTTGTATGGACTGTACTGTTGAGCCACTCACAGCAGTCCTGAGTGCGAATCTCCAGTGTCTCGATGGTGATAAGTGATAACCGGTACGCATGATGCAGCCCGGCAAGCGAATAACAGTGTGCATGATGCAGCCCGGTAGGCAGATAAGGCAGCCTGGCGGCATCGTTCATGCCACACGCTGAGGTGGCGGCGGCATCACGGGACCGTGCCAGTAGCACGGTGGCTGGGTCCCATGCATCATTCACGCCGCCTCCTGAGGTGGTTGCGGCATCATGTGACTCCGCGGGGCCACCTCAGGAGGCGGCGTGAATGATGCATGGGCGTGCGGGGCGTGTCAATGCCAGGCTTGGCTGCCAGCCCCGCATCACCCCATGTCGCAATGATGCCGCTGCTGTCACCACCGCCAGGCGCATGCTGTGCTTTGTGCTGTGTGCAAATGCGGCGCAGACCTCATCATCGGGCAGCTGCAAGGGCTACGCGCCTGACGCCTTCCGCGCGCCGCTGTTCGTGCCGGCCTTCACGAGGCGCCGTGAGGTGCGCGTGATGATAGCTACCCCTGTACTGCCTGTACTGCCTGTACTGTCATCATCACACAGGCAGTGATGATAGCTACCCCTGTACTCCTGCAGACACCGACCCCTGAACCCTGACCCCTGAACCCTGACCCCTGACCCCTGGTCCCTGGTCCCTGGTTTCAGTAAATAGAGGGCCGGGGGTTGTGCAATGTAGCCCTCACCTGCTCCGAAACCATCTGTCACGGCCTGAACCCCTGCCTGGACCTGCGCCAGAATGCAGTACGCTACCTGACTACTAGCTGTTGACCAGTGCAGCGCCACACCTCCGTCCAGGGTCCTCATGGAATTCTCTAACCTATGCGTACTTGCTTCAACAGCAACACGTACCGTGCTTGCGGAGGCACCGTCTGTACTGCTTGCCACGTATTGAGTCATGAATGCCGGTGTGAGGCGCATGCAGGTCTTCATCGGGCGTATCGCCATGCTTGGCTTTGTGGGCGTGTGTGCGCTGGAGGCCATCCTGCCCTACCACCCGGGCATCATCGAGCAGGTGCGACCCGCTTCACAGTTCGAACGGTTAAACCGTAAACTCGAAACCCTAAACCATAGCCCTGGCGTACCACCCTGCCCGGCATGATTGAGCAGGGGCGACTCACTCAGCTACCGCCCAGAGACCCTGAGCCTACTGAAGCCTACCAACGCAACTTGATTGTTGGATGCGTGTGAATGTGCCAGCAGCCTCAGTGCGCTGCAGTGCAGTTGTTTAGCCAGGAATGGATGAGGCCTCAAGGAATATCAAGCGTGTGAATGTGCAAGCAGCCTCCGAGGCTCTGGGCTCCCAGGTTCGGGCGCTGTTACCTAGTCAGCACAGGGGTCGGGATCATCAGATCATGTGCTGCAGGCATCGGCCAACAAGGTCCGGAATGGCCACTGAGTGGCAACTCGGAACTTTTGCTCCCGCCTTCCTCAGAATCACACGTTTCGAGTCCTACGCTATCGCGCCTGGCCCCTGCTACCCGGCCTTGATGCCACACCTACCTGTCCCATTACTTGACTAATGACTGAGCCACTGTTGACTAATGACTGAGCCACTGTTAATCTCAGAACTTCACAGGCATGTTTAATGTTGACTTGTGAGGGTGTGATGCGTGGTTTATTACAAGGCACAGACGGTGTGGCGTAAGGCAGGGCGTAGGATGAAGCGCAATGCCCTAATGCACTTCACCCTCACGCCCTGCCTTACTCCCTAAGCCCTAAACCCTACGTCACCCTAAGCCCTAAACCCTAGGTCACCCTGACGCCCTGCCTTACTCCACACCTCTCACGCCCCGTATACGCACACTGCACGGCCCCACGGGAATCACACTACATGGCCCCACGGGGACTCCTTCTGCCTCATACACCGCTCATAAATCCCGCGTGTCGCCCGCATCCGATGACACATGCACTCCGCATTGCCTGCGACTGTACCTGATCGATCTGTTGGCATGACATAACGTAACATGCAGCGTAACACATGATCGCGCTGTTATGATCGCGCTGTTATGAACGCGCTGTTATGATCGCGCTGATGTAACTGCACTGATACCCGCCCGTACCGTACATGATCGATATGATCATGCGGATATGCTGATACCGCAGCCATGCATGAAGCATCTGACAACACATTACACACCTGTATGACCCCTCTGATGTGTGTGTGTGATAACACCGCGACAGGTCCAGACCTGGACAAACCTGCACGCCGACACCGTGGTCAGCATCTTTGCGGGCCTGGCGGTGTACTACTTTGTGGGGGCGCTGCTGCCCGGCTCGCCCACCTGGAGCGCTGAGAACATCCTGGTGAGCCATCCGTCGCTCGCACAAGTGAACTGTAGCGCACACGCTGCAGTTGTGACAGTTGGCAACGTTGCGGAATGCACATGATACTGTGGGCTGTGTTGGCTGCAGGGGTGGATTCCTGTGGGATTGTGGATTTGCCTGCTCCGCTGTACATGGCTGATGCAACTAGCGAGTCACACAAGTCCAGGTGCCGGCAATGCGTTCGGTGCAATCTTGGCGTCCCTACATGCATAGCCGTGTGTGTCCACCATGCCTGCCGGCCTGTACAGCATGTACTGCCTGTACTGCCTGTACTGCCTCACAGGACCTGGCCAAGCGGCCCTCCGGCCCCCCTCTGAAGCTAGTGTCGCCGCTCAACCTGGGCCAGTTCTTCGGAATCAGCGGCTGGGGCTTCACCAAGCGCAACGAGCTGTTCAACGTGAGCACAATGAGCACGCATGGGTGTTATATATAGTGTGCAAGTGTAATGTGAGCACGCATGGGTAATGCACCTTATCTAGATTTGCCTCGACGCGGGCTACGACCATGCTGGTCACGCGAACACTTTCATTGATGCTGTATTGTACTGGTGTAGTGGTGTGTCGCGCCAGGGCCATCTGGGGGAGCATGGGCCTTTTGGCCGACACGCTTCTGGTGTAACGTAACATACCTGTTAATTATGTGTGTTGTGCTGGTGTGTTGCGCCAGGGCCGTATCGCCATGCTGGCGTTCGCGTGGGCGCTGCTGGGTGAGATGAGCACCGGCTTGGGGCCGCTGGGCCAGGTGAGACGACGCCACCGCCACTCACCCGAAAGGACCACTATTACACTGAATACCATATCAGAACGATGCGTGCTCACATTGAAGACCGCTGACGCCGCGTGTAGGTAGAGCGTGCTGCCAACCCTTAACCCGGCACAGGTGCATGGTGCAGTTGCTGGCTGCGTGTGGGCAGAGCGTGCAGCATGCACTGCAGGTGCTGAGCCTCGTTCAGCAGACCTCAGAGTTCAGTGTAACAGCTGGGTCTTTTCGAGTGTGTTGATGCCCAGCGCCAAGCTGAACTAGCTGAACCTCTGAACCCTACGAGTGTGGTGAGGGCTTCCGCGCTGAGGTGGCAGTGCTAGTGGTGGTGGTGGTGGTTGCCAAACGTTGGGGCTGAGGGCTGCAGGGTTTCAAGGCATGAGCATTGAGGGCTTGAGGGGTTGAGGGTGCCCAGGGCTGGGGGCTCCGAAACCTGGCCTCATCAATCGTTTTTTCTTACAACCCCCTTGCGAGCGTTGGCAGCCGCAAGGGCAGCGCTGGCACCATTTCATGCAAGCCCACGCACTTACCCGAGAGGGCCGGCACCTGAGCGATTCACATACGCTAGCGCCAGGGCTAGCTTGCAGCCTTTTCCTGGCACACCGCACATCTGCGGCATACCGCCCGGTTTCGGCTGGCGTGCTCGGCATTGCCAGCATTCGATTGGAGTCAGAAGGTTGACGATTGTCTCCAATCGCAATGCTAGCCTTGCCAAGCACGGTACGTAGCCGCACCTGCTGCCAAGCGGTGGAAGGGCCCTGCAGGGGTTGATACTTTCAGGCGTGTGCGCGCTAGTGGCACGGGCACCTGCCTGCCCATTGTTGGCCTTGCTTGTGCCTGTAGCGGCACGCCTGGGTGCAAGCCTGCTGTTGAGTCGTCGACTCTAGCGTCCAGAGGGCGAGCACGGTAGATGACCATCCAATGCAAAGGATGGCGAAATTCCCTCGCCGGAGCAGCGGGAATAGCAAGAAGAAAATGACCTGGTTATCGAGGCTGCAACCTCCCAGTCCATCTCGATTGGAATCAGTTGATAATGGGCTGGGTGGTTGCGGCCTAGATAGCCTTGTTGTCTGCCGCTCGCTGCTCCGGCCAGGACGTGTTGCGCTCTTGCACTTGCACAGCTTAGTACCATGCCGGTTCAAGGCTTAGGGTTTAGAGCTCACGTCCTGTCACAAGGTGCTTGTGATCATGCGCAGCGTAGGACGTGGCGGATGGCCGGGCC
>BDDA01000169.1:31626-75266 GCA_001662385.1 Chlamydomonas asymmetrica | reverse complement strand
GACCCCCCCCCCCCCCCCAAATTGAGCCCCTAACCATAAGCCCCTGCACAGGTTTGGGGTGCAGCCAGGTTTGTCCTCCGTATCACCACCGCAGAGTCCCACTCGCCCGCCAGCATTCTGACAGCTAGCTCTCAGCCACTGCATGCTGTTAGTTGATGAGTACATGCACACAATGCACAGGTAGCGTAGTCTTAGGTATGTGCATGTCCTAGCATGGGTCCCTGCACTGCAGTGTCAGCCGCGCGTGACGCCGTGAGCAGCGCTGCAGCCTGCCACCTGGCGCGGTGTCATTTTTGTCCCGTACAGGTGGCACGCTGCAGGTGGCAGGCTGCAGCGTTGCAACAGGGTCACGTACGCGGGCTGATTGTGATGCTGACACTCAATGCGAGAAACACTACTCCCATCATCCACAGTACTGCCAACAGTACTGTTGGTGTCGTTAGCGTCTGACTGTACTGCTAGCACTGCTTGTACTGCCGGCAGGCAGCATAGGCTGTACAGGGCGATATACCCGCATGTGGAATGTACGTCGGCAAGCATATGGGAGCGAGGACAGCAGGATCTGCCGGTGATTTTTGCCTGGTAGCCTGGTGGATCGATTGTTTGAGTGACCATGCAGTGGCATTACAGGGTTTAGGGTTTTACAGGGTTTAGGGGTTTACAGGCCGGAAGAGGGGGGCTCGGTGACTGAGGCTGCGGTGGGGAAGCGTTGTGTGCCGCTGCCGTATGTGACACGAGCAGCTACGGCATGCAGGCATTCACACTGCGTGACCAAACACGTGCTACTGCAAGAATGCTTGAAGCAAACGTGTGTTTTCTGTGGTTTCGGATGCTCGGTTGGGCCCTCATTATGCAGCTAACTGCAAGGCCGTCGCCTGTGCCAGTGTGCTGCAGGCGACACTGCTGCACCGGCAGCCGCTGCAGCTGGCAGCGTCACCGCCACCTACTGATCCACCGCCACCACAGACGCTGCCACCATCATGCAACCATCCTGCATGCAACCATCATGGCTATAGCGGTAGAAGTACGACTGTGCGTGCCCATGCGCCATTCCGGGACAGCGGTGTGCGCTGCCGCCACCACCACCACCACAACCACCACCAGCGCATGTATGCTGACAGCGTGACACCAAGTTATCCCACGAATACCAGTGTGCTGTGATATATTCTACTACGATTTGTTACGTACACGTGCTATATGAGGAGCGTGTTGGCCGAGCGGCCCATGCTGGGCCCCGATGTATGGCGACCAGGAGAGGCCAGAAGAGGCTCACCAACCTGGGCAGCCCGTACTGTACCGCTGGCGCTGTCCCAGCTGGCGTGTGGCAGGTGTGTATGTGTGCGTGGATCTGTGCAGCAGTGGCAGGGGTGGCGTGTTAACATTGTCGGCATACGCACTTCACCTAGCGCCTAGGGTTGTAGGGTTCAGGGTCGTAGGATTTAGGGTTTGGACGCACCTGCTCACACACGCGGCGCAATGCACTGCAGCCAGCGGTCTGGTCCTGCATCGTGCGTGTGTCTCATCCAACTCACCGCTACGCCGGCCCGCTCAGCCCGCTGAGCCACCCACGTGAGGCTGCAGGCGCTTGGGCGTGGGTACGCGGTTGGGTCGATTATGCCACTTGGCCTACCCACGCCCAGGCATCTGCAGGCACACGCATGGGTTTTTCACAGGGATGCAGATAGGCGGGGGTCAGTGTCAGGGTGCACCATTACCAACTGGACCGGGTTGCGTAGCAGAACTGGTGTTGGTTAAGGACTGCTAATCTGCTATGCAACCCGGTCCTGTTGGTCTAGTTGATCACGTGCGCCGTAATTTTACAGCCAGTAGGGGGACACGCCAGTGCCAAACGTGCTGCCAAGCAAGCCCCACCCTGCAGATGTCTCCTCACCTGACCTGACTGGGTGGACCCCGGATTGGGTTCATAGTGGCCATTAGCGCTACTGCATGATCCGACAGGTGCATGCGTGCATGCAGCTGCCGGCATTCATCCATCATTCATGCATGAGCATGCAGCCAAGCGCCGGCGTTGTTAATAACGTGGTGAGGTGGGTTGTGGCATGCATGTATGAGGCTGACGCGCGCGGCGCTAGCTGATGGCTACGTCACGTGCTTCGTATCGTAAGGTTGATGGGCGAGTGGTGTTTCAGCAAGCAGGTTTTCCTGAACCCTCTCAAAGCCTGTTGTTGGAGAGAATCAAACAGGCTTTAACGATCTGTGCACAAGCGGGGGCGACGTCAAAGTGCATTACCAGCGCGAGCTGGGAGCGGACTTTGACTTTGCACCCATTTGTGCACAGGTCAAATGGAAGAGGAACACATTATCGCACCCTGTTTGTGTACATATCACTCACATGTTCGAACTCTGTTTGTTGTTTATCATGCTGTTTGTTCTCTTCGCTGCCCACCCGTGCGTGTAACTTTGTGCCTGCCTACCCGCCTAGCCAAGTCGCGCGCTGCCTTGCTTGCTGCATTGAGCCATGCCGATCTATCGTGCAAGGATCTGCCAGGACCAACACTCCTTGCTTGCATTTTCACTTTGATGCCCTCAGAAAATGTGGGCGTGGCGCTCACGATCGGGGTGGGTGGACCAACCTACAATGTCAGTGCCGCGCCCAGCCCCCGGGTTCGGAATGGGATACTCGCCCCATATCGTGAATGGGACCCATAACCATCCACCAGAAAGGCATGGACATGTAGAAAATGGGCCCCCAATATTGTGTGTACGCATTTAATTGGCCTGATTGGACTCTAGAGTGGTGTTTGGGCGGGCATTGGTGCCATGTCGCGTTATGGTACCTGTGCTATGCTCAGTGTCATGCACAGTGGCACTTGCATGACGGCATGACGGCATGACGGCATGATGGCAGCGGGCCTGTTGCGCCAGCAGCCTCGCCTTATCAGCCTCACCACCATGGCGGCGAGCGCCAATCAGCACCTGCAGCCAGAGTACACGGAAGTAGGCGGCCTGGTCTAGGCCACTAGAAACAGCAAGGTGTTTCTACTGTGTCGCTCTTGTAGGGCGTGCTGGCCTACCTGGCTTACTATACAGGTGTGACACAGTAAAACCACTTTGCTATCATAGGCAGTGGCAGCAGTAGCAGTGCTTGCACCAATCAAGGAGCGCGGTCACCGCGTTGACGACATGCAGCAACAGAGGGTCACTGGCGGATGTGACCAGCCACCTTGATTGCTCCTCCATCGCCTTCCTGCACCACACACAGCAGGGCATGTGCGTAGGGCTAGCAGCAACAGCCACTGAAGCTGCATGCCGTCTCCCAGGCCAGCAGGGTGTAGCGGCGGCAGCAGGGCGCAAACCACTGCCGCCTCGTGCCACCTGGTAGCCGCCATAAGGGCAGAGCTGTAGCGCACAGGTAGTACAGGTATGTAGTACAGGTATGCAGTGCAGGTAGCTAGTACGGGTAGCACGGGTAGGGGTATGTGCCACAGCACCTTTGCCGCGTGGCCGTCATGTCGGGCGCCTTCTGAGCGCATTGCCGCCTGGTGGCGCCCAACGTGGCTGCCAGGCAGCACAGAGCGGTATGGCATCAGGTCCCTGCTGCCTTAACGGTTTGGCAGCAGAGCTATGTGATGCGCGGTGCGGCAGCGGGGGCGTATCGTGATGTAGGTATGCCCCATCATCAATGATGGAGGTGTTTCATGGAGCAGTACAGGCAGGACCTCGCTCTGCTTGTTAGCGCCATACATCCAGCGCTCTCTGCGCCATCATTCCCGGTAGGTCTTTATTCATAACGGCTATAGCTGCCCCCCTGGGTAGCGTGCACAGACCACTCACTGCCCGCAACCTCGCATGAGGGGCGAGGGCATAGTGCTTAACGCGCTCCTACCTCCTTGCGCTGAGGTGCTGTGGATGCATTGCCTTGGCGAGTAGTATACGCTCCAGTGCCCCACTATACCACAATCGCAGGTGCAGCCCACCATGAGGGCAGCCTTGGCACGCGCATGTCAACCTCCGGCCATACAGGCCCAGCACGAGGTGGCGGTGCTGGCAAAGCTGGCAGGTAGTGGGCAGCAACCCCACTGGCCCGCTGGCAGTTGTTGCCCTGTCGGACATAGCGACAACTGCCAGCGGGCTAGTGGGGCTGCTGCCTATGTACCTGCCAGGCTGGAGAGCCATCCCCACGTCTCCACTGCTACCGCCCTCCTACTGGTGATGCCAGGGCGTCTTGCAATGGGTGTGTAGCAGGAGCTCAACAAAGCGTGTGTACTCACCTCTACTACACGTCCACTGTAAGATGGCTCGTATAAATGCATGCATGATGCACACCTGGTTCGCGACTGAAACCCCGAGCCCCTGAAACTCGTGTTGCCCACAATTTTATCGCAAGCCCCCTGACCTTGTGGGAACATGCAGCATCTTCAATTTCATGAGCTGCATCAGTGGGCGTGCCTGTTAGCGTGTGCGCCATGCTGGCTGTGCGTGTGGCACCTGCAGTGCTTTTACGGGACTGAGCGGCTTTAGACGAAGCCTGAGCAGCCACACACGCAAGAGGGTGAGCAAGCGGGTGGCAGGCTTTCAGAAGTACTGCACACTGTGCACACCCGCTGATGGTGAGCTCTGAGCTCTCTGGCCTGCTGGGGCTGAACAATTGTCGCTGCCCGGATGCTTGCAGCCACGATCTGCCAGCCGCAGCAGGTCCGCGAGCTCCCGCCGCCAACGGGTGCACACAGTACGTCATTGTGGGCACTGTGCAGGGTGCCAGCGGTACAGCGGCTGACAGTGCAGGCAGCCTCCACGCACCTGCCATAGCTGCCTGCCGACTACCCACGCCCAGGCATCTACAGATGCGTCATACGCACAGCAGAGGGTGGTAGGGTGTTTACCCACCTGCTTATGCACACAGCGCCATCCTAGCCAGCCAGCCAGCCATCGGGTGGCGCACCACTAGTACGTCCCGCATGCGCGAACTGAGTTGTCGGATGTGCTGTGCATTGCACAGGTGCCTGTGATGCGTCAGGCCTGCACCTGTCGTTCAGCTATAGCCCCAATCCGGCGTCAGACGCCTTCCTTGGCAACAACGGTGGCCTGGGACTGCCACATGCTGTTGCACCAAATGCCTGTCAAAAGGTGAGTGAGTCACACATTTCACAATGCAACCACTTGTAACCACTTGTAACCACTTGTAACCACTTGTAACCACTGTAACCACAATGCTCTATGCTTTTGTATGGCAGCATCAGTATCGGCGCTGGGGCCAGCAGGGTACTGCTTAGTGTCGCGCCTCACTGCAATACTGCCCACAGGCGCGACACTAAGCCGGACGCTGCTGGCGCAAGCGCCGATAGCGCTATAGGCATTGTGTGCCTGGCAGTGTATGTGTGTGTGTGTGTGTGGTAGGGAACTCACCACCATTTCAGCCCGTTGAGCAACCAATGTGAGGCTAGTGAGGCTGTAGGGTGCCTGAGCGTGAAAAGGTGTCCTAGCCTGTAACCGTTCCCGTCCCAAAAAAAAACAAAAAAAAAAGGCCCACGCTGCGTTGCCTGGCAGGGTTTCTTCATGCATAAGCACCTGCAGGCATGCGCATGGCTTGTTCTGCTTGAGGGAGGCGTGTTTGCGCCTGAAGGTCATCAGCATGAACCAATGTACACTGTGCACACCAAGCGGACTAAGCGTGCATGCGTGTTGCCCGCAAGCGATGCCCGCTCTATAGCGGTCCCCTCAGTCCTCACCTGACCACTGGGCTGACCCCGGGTTGAGATCAGTAGCACTGCATGAACTTCATGGATTTTCGCTACACATGTGCGTTAGCATGCAGCTGCCTGAATGCATGCATCCATCGCTCATGCGTGCACAAGCATCACATGCACCTTCACGCAACAGGCGAGTTGTATGCTTTGCCCATGCCGCTTGCTGCTTCAAAGAGAGTGCATAGCTGGAAAAGGATGAAAGCGGTTGTGCGTTCGTCCTCTTCCAGCTATGCACTCTTCCTGAATGTGGCCTGCTGGGGTGTTTGATCCCCTTGGGCCCCCCTGCGATCATGCTCTCCCGAGCGGCAAACACCTGTTGGCCTGCCTAGCCTGCCTGCGCCTGTACTGGGCTGACTTGTGGTGCACGAGTGGTGCTAATTGGGTCAGAGGCGACGCGGATCCTGCTCAAAGTAGCTTGCGGGGCAGTAAGTCAATGTGCCAGACCCCTGGCCGGGCGTTCCGAATTTCTTACCTGCTTCACCGAAAAGGGCAAGGCTGGGGTCAGGGGGCTGGATTTCATGGGGCTCCCTTTGCACCAAAGCTATGCAGGCATGTACTACCGTACTTTACAGTTCTGGGCTGGAACGTGACAAACCTGGTGACAAACCCCCACACACGTAATGTCTGGCCAGCCCCCTGAACGGCAGCCTCTGAATCAACACCCGCTGCACAGCCAGTACCATCCCCTGGTGGACCTGTTTTGCTCGGGGGTGGCGCTATCTCGCCGTGTTCTACTATACCGTAACACCCAAGGCTCAGCCGGCAACCAACACGCTCGGTGCGGCCTGACCGCCGCCCGCCCGCCCTCCTACCTGGCCAACGTTGCAGACCATCCCTACGGTGCTGCTGGCAGCGCATCACGCGGCGCTGCGTGTGCTGCGGTACGCGCTGCCGAGCTGCTCGGACCTCCCGGCTGCTGACTTGTTCGTCCAGGTGGGTGAGCGTCGGGCAACAACTTGGCCGGGGTACGAGGCCTGGGGCCTTACTCGGGGGGGATGGTCCTGCCACACCTGCGCGTGAACGAAGTAATGCAACAGTTGAAGCTGGATCATCTCCCGACAAATAGCCACAACAGGGCTCATGCAGCCACTGTAGCTGTGGCTCTTGTGTCGAGGACACACAACGTGGCAGTTCCAGCATGTGTATATACAGCACAAAGGGGGCTGTCAAGGCGTGCATGCGCCTGTGCATATGATGACATGAAAACCGCTGTGGGGCAGGCACACGCCCCCCACCTCTGACCTGTCCGGCAGCCACAGGGTCTACACCCAGCGATCCACCGAAGCCATCCCCTGTCGGAGACGGCTTTGGCGGACCGGTGGGTGCAGACTCTGTCCCTGCCAGTAGCTCATGTGCACGCCATAGCACTTCACATGTCATCATACGCCATGGCAATCTGGCATGCTTCCCTTGGCAGCGCCCCTCATGCTGTGCTTAAAAGCGCAGGCGTTACTTGTCCCTCGGGCAAGTCATGCTGCATTGCACAGCGTCAGTGTGGGATCTCCTGTGCAATGCCCACCTGTGCACAGCCCTTTGCTGCGCCAAAATCAGGCACCGAAAGCAGGTGGCGCACCGCTGACAGTGTGCGTGTGTGTGTTTAGAGTTGGTTGGTTCCCGTGGGGCCATGCAGTGCGCTTTCCGTGGGGCCGTGCAGTGTGGTTATGTTATGCGTGATGATGAGGACTGCACCTGAGGGTGGCGAGCTGTCTGGGCTGAGCTGGCAGCTGCCGCGAAGAGAACAGCGGTCTGATGGTCTTGAGTCGGTGGCTGCAGTAAAAGCGGTCTGTGAGTGAAAGTGTGTTAAAAATATCTGTGCTGCTCCAGTGGTGCTGCTGCTGAAGCTGATCAGCGCGCAACGCGCGAGGGCACCCCAGCCCTATAGCGTGTGTGTGTGTGGCAGAGAATGCAACACCGTGTCAGCCCGTTGAGCAAGCAGTGTGAGCCTGTAGGTGCGTGGGCGTGACGTAGCTCATGCCGATGACCGAGGCTTGGACTACTCACGCCTAAGCACCTACAGGCGAACGCATGGGTTGTTCAGCGGGAGGGAGGTGTGTTTGCGCCTGACGGTCATCAGCATGGATTAACGCACACCAAGCGGACAAAGCATGCATGCGTATCAACGTTTACAAATCAAGGCGCCCGCATACTCCAACTCCCTCAGTCCTCACCCGACCACTGGGCTGACCCCGGGTGGGGATCAGTAGCGCTGCATGGTCTCACAGGTGCATGTGTGCATGCAACTGCCTGCCTGCCTGTATCTACCCTTCATGAGCGTGCGAGTGGTGCAAGCATCGCCTACACCTCCTCGTGGCAGGCGATAAACCCTAAACCCTAATCCCTCAACCCTAAACCCTGAACCCGCTGGCTGCTTCAGAGGGAGCGCATGTTAATAGACGACACGCGCCTGCATTCGTCCTGCTTTAGAATGCGCTCTCTTTGAAGGTGGCCTGATGGGGTGCTTGATCCCCTTGGTCCCCTTACGATGCCCTCCGGAGCGGCCAACACAAGTTGCTCTGTGTGTGCTTGTGCTGATTTGTTGCTCATGGAGGCAATCCTACCTGACGCAACAACAGGTCAGCGCAGCAGCCAATTAACACTTGCGGGCAAACCGGTGGCATCATCGTATTCAGGTCACCAGCGCATGTGTTTGCCACCCCATCACGTGGGGCAAGGAAGTCACCGCGCCTGCTTACCATGCCTGTGAGCTGACTTGCTGCCTGGCATGACGCATTGAGCCAAAGCGCTGCTGCAGGGCTCTGCCAGGACCAACGCCACTCTTGTTTGCAGTACCACCCTGGATGCCCTCAGGCAGATGTAATGTGCACAGGCTGTAATGTGGGCAGTGGCAAGGCCCAGCTTGCTTCTTTTAGGGCATCAATATTACACATCTGGCTGGAGTACCGTCAACAGCAAGATGTTTAATGTTGATGCCCTGCATAGAGCCGGTCCTTGCCAGTGCCCGTTGCCAGCTTGGCGCGCATGACAGAGAACACCGCTTGGAATAAGGGGATTTGCATCCAGGGAATCATTTGCACTACGCACTGGACCAGTGGTGCAAATAATAATGACTGGGCAGCGACCTGCAGTGTTTGAATACCGATGGTGCTTGGTCATCGTCGTCCTCAACACAGGCGCGTGGTGCCTGCTCACCCACCAAGACAAATCGCAAGGTAATGACGCCAATCACGTCACTACCATGCGATTGCTCTTGGTGGTGGAGCAGGCTCGCCACGCGCCTGTGTTGAGGCCATGACGACGGTGCGCACGACTGAGCAGTAGTCTGGCAGGTGCATGTGTGGCTCAACCACTCGCACAAGCTGACTTTCACATATGAACGCACGCCCACATGTGTCGTTCACTATCACCTGATGATGTGGTTCCGCGGCTCCGGCAGACCAGCGCAAGCATGCAAATGGCATATTTTTCAGTTGGCATCTTGGAGGCGCGAACCGCGCAGAGATATAGACTGCTCACGGCACAACGGCTAGCTGTTTGGCCCGCATGGCAGATTGGCAGAGCTCAGCCGGCACACCGTTGGTCAGCCTACTGTCAGGGTGCTTGCCGTTTGCACGTCAATGTGCGTGGGCTCTCCTGTGCAATGCCCACCTGGTTACAGCCTTTCACTGCGCCAGCCAGCCAGCAATCGGGTGGCGCACCGCGAGCGTGTACTTGGTAGGGAACGCACCACCGTGTCAGCCCGTTGAGCAACCAGTGTGAGGCTGTAGGTGCATGGGCGTGAAGATCCTGTTCATGCACCCCTGAATTGGTTTCTTCACGCCCAAGCACCTACAGGCATGCGCATGGGTTGTTCAGCGGGAGGCGTTGGTGCGCCTTGAAGGTCATCAGCGTGCACCAATGCACACCAAGTGCACCAAGCATACGTGTTGAGCCAGTAAGGCATGCTCTTTAGATCCCCTCAGCCCCCACCTGACCACTATGACCACTGGGCTCACGCTGGGATGGGGTCGGTACGGTAGCTCTACATGCTCTCACATGCGCATGCGCATGAAGCTGCCTGCCTGCATCCATCCTTCATGCGTGGGCATTCAGTCAAGCGCCAGTGGTAATAACGAAGGCGGGTGACCTGCCGTGATACCGTGGTGGTGCTGATGCGGCGGATGATGGCCAAAGTGGCCACCTGGCATGCTGTGCATATACCGTACAGACATTGGTTTTTCAGGCTCGCCCAAGCGCACACATCCGACTTGCGTGTGGGCGAGTGAGTCAGAGAGGGCAGGCGTGGGTGGGTGGGTGGATGGTGCATGAGCGCAGGCGTGGGTTGCAGTTTATCAGTTCAGGGTGTTGGACTGATGGCAGCTGCTGTTCTCGCTGCTTGATGGTCTGTGCAGCGCGCGCGTTACAACTATCCGCGGCACTGCCTGCTGCTGCGCTCCGTCTGATGGGGCTGATGGGGCCAGGAACCCTAAATCCCTTACGTTACGGCTTGCAACATCTGTGATTGCATTAACTGCATCAACAGGTGCGCCTGTGTGTGCTCGCCATGCTGGTTGTGCGTGCGTGTGACACCGGACGTGCTTGTTATACTATTCGACTTATCGGCTCACGACTGATAGGACTGAGCGACTCACGATGAGCCGCTTGGCCTTGAGTCGATTGCCGTCTGTCCTGTGTTACTCTGTTATGAGCCACACAAGACGGACGGCGAGCGTCTCAAGGCCAAGCGGCTCAAGGCCACCACGGAGCAGTGTAAGGCAGGAACCGAGCAGCGCAGACCGAGGCTGGGGCCGGACAAGGCCAAGCCACACAACCAAGCCTGAGCAGCTGCCAGGGTTTCAGAACTGTTGCATTCTGTTCGCACCCGTCGACGGTGGGCTCCCTGCCCTGAGGGGGCTGGTGACCGGTGACGCCAGTAGATCCTGGCAGCCACCATTCACCAGCCCTATCATGGCGGTGAGCTCACCGTCAAAGATGTGCACGCAGGACACCGTTGCAGGCACTGTGCACTTGTGCAGTATGCCGGCAGCCCAGCGGCTTTTGGGTTGTAGTAGCAGGGATAGGCTTGTCAGCGTGGCAACATGCACACTGCACGTACCTTCCTAGGGTTTAGGAGTCAGGGCCTTAGGGTTTAGTGTCTTAGGGTCTGGACCCACCTGCTTATGCACGCGCAGCGCATGCAATTTGCAGCCAGCGGGTGGGTGGGTGGTGCACCGCGACACCGCGTGCGTGTGTCTCGAGGAACTCACCGCTACGCCGGCAGGCATAGCCCGGCGAGCAACCAACGTGAGGCTGTAGGTGCTTGGGCGTGGGTACGCGGTTGGTCAATTGTGCCAGATGGCCTACTCACCCCCAGGCATCTGCAGGCACACGCATGGGTTGTTCAGACGGATGCAATGATAGACGCGGGTCAGCAGGGAGAGCCGCCAGGGCCAAGAGCGTTGGGCAAGCAGTACCCGCTCTACAGAGGTCCCCTCAGTCCTCACCTGACCGTTGGGCTGGCCCCGGGCGGGTTGGGATCAGTAGCGCTGTACCTGGACAGGTGCAAGCACATGCAGCTGCCTGCATGCATTCATCGATCATGCGCGTGCAAGCATCGCATGCACCTTCACATGGCAGACTCGTCTTCAGATGCCAGCATGCCGCTGGCTGCTTCAGAGAGAAAGCATGCTGAAATAGGACGACGTTGGTTGTGCGCTGGTCCTGTTTCAGCATGCTCTCTCTCTCAATGGGCCTGCTGGGGTGCTTGATCCCCTTGGCGGTGATGCCTTCCGGAGCGGCCAGCACCTGTTGGCCTGCCCGCGCCTGTACTGGCTGGGCTGATTTATTGCTCATGGAGGCATTCCTACCTGGGGCAGCATGGAGGCATTCCTTCCTGGGGCAGCATGGAGGCATTCCTACCTGGGGCAGCATGGAGGCATTTCTACCTGGGGCAGCAGGTCAGCATAGACAATGCTGCGTTCGGCTGGCAAACGGGTGGCATCATTGTGTTCAGGGGGCATTCAGGCCGTTGCCAAAGCACGTGCATGCAACATGCTGGCCTGCTATGGAAGAGGGCATGCATGGTAGATTGCTGTTGTGGGGGGTCACGCACATTAACTTGCTGCTTCCGATCTGTGCACAAGCGGGGGTGGTATCAAAGTCGGCTACCAGCGCTACCTGGAAGCGGACTTTGACTTCGCACCCATTTGAGCACAAACAAAAATGGAAGATGATCGCAGTTCGGCCCCGTTTGTGTACTAATTGTTGCACTCTGTCTGGTTTTCATCAGGCTGTGTGCTTCTCTTTGCTTCCCGCCCTGCGGCAGCAGTGGCAGCCATCAATGCGGCCCTGCCAGCACTGCATACCAGCAATGCTGGAGCGCGGCTTGCCAACCTCAAGGCCCTGAAAGCGCGCCAGCCTTGCTGACTGCTGCCTTATGGGCCTCATGTACCCGGCACTCTGGCAGCTGCCGGGCCAGGCCGCTGCTGGGTGCCTGTTGTGCAGCTCACTTGAGCTCTGCTGCCTGCTGGCCAAGCATGGGCAGCATGGTACGGGCAGCAATCGCCTGCAGTCGTTCGATGACGGCCTTGCAACCATCTTCCTGCCCATGCATTGCCTGCGACCTTTGCCAGTGAGGCGGCGGTAGTAGCATGCAATGAGCAGGAGGGTGGCAGGAAGGCACTCGTCAACAGACTGCAGGAAATTTCTGACCGCATCATGCTGTCCGTGCATGCATTGCCAGCGGACGGGGGCGGTGGGGGGGGGGGCGGCGCTGGTGGCACAGCAGGCCACAATAGTCACAGCGGCTACAGCGCAGCAGCAGGGCCTTGAAGATCTTGCGGCATGCGCTGTTCCCTCCTGTGCCTGTTGAGATGCTTATGCTAGGTGTATGTACAATGCAACCCCAACCTGAATACCCTGAATACCCTGAAATCCTGAATCCTGCACCTGTGCTGCCCACCGTTTCAACACAAACACATCACCTGACGTTAAGCTTCAGCCTTTGGTGTCTGCGCTTAAGCGATTGTGTGGCAGTTTTGTCAACACACGCGAGGGAGCTGCAGGCAGTTTTTTGTTTTCACATTACCTGCGCAATCCAGCGCTGCAGCATACGAGCGAGCAGACCGCTGAAGGGGCTGTACAGACCGCCTTCCAGGCCAGCAGCGGCAGCAGAGCACCCGCTGCCACATCATGCCACCTGCTAGCAGCCATGAGGGGCAGAGCTCTAGCGCGCAGGTAGGAATAGGGTGCTACAGCGCGTTTGACGCCTGGCTGTCATCGCGTCGGGAGTAGCTAGTCCTCTCCGCCCCCGTGGCGCCCAACGTGGCGACCAGGCAGCACAGAGCGCCGTAGCGTCAAGTGCCCCCTGCCAGACCAGTCATGCAACAGTGCGGTGCGGTGCGCGCTGCGGCCGTGAGGGGGAATGGTGAGGTGTGTAGGTCTACCCTATTATCAACGTTGGAAATGCTTGATGGAGCAGTATATATAGGCTGAACCTGTGCATGCAGGACCTCAACATGCGGTGGAAGAGTGCAATGAAATGCTCAATATGCTATATTTTGGGCGTGCATGTGTCCCAGAATGGTTCCCCGCAAGTGACAGCTGGGTGCGACGCCTTGTGCAGCACCTACTGTGTTGGCCTCCTTGGTACGCTACAAACGGCACGCCGCAGGTGGCGGACTGCAGTGATACAACAGGGCCGCGTGGGTGAGCTGATGGCAATGTCGCCACTCAATGCCAGAAACATTATTGTCACCGTTAATGCCAGCCAGCAGTACCGTTGGTCGCACAGTAGGTGGCGTCCGGCTGTACTGCTAGTATAGGTAATACTGCTTGTACTGTTGGGGGCAGTACATGGTGATTCCAAGCGGCGCCTGCATGCATGAGTACACAGATCGTCATTCACATGTCACTCCCATGTGTGATGCCGCCTTGCTGTTGCTGCTGCTGTTGCTGCGACATTGCCTGCTGTTCCTGCTGCATGGCTTGCAGTGTTCACATTGCGACGCAAGGCGCACTGACGACGTTGTCCAGATTCTGGACTTCGTCTGTAAGTAGCTGATGAATTTCAGGATCTGGGTAGCGTGGTCAGCGCACGTGGCGTTGCACTGATGACACAGCAGGGCATGTAAAGTCAGCAGCAGCACCAACAGCAGGAAATTCGGCAGGCTGTGCCGCAGGCCATGCAACAGCCCACGCAACCCATGCACGCCATGCATGGAGCAGCAACTTACGGTACTGTACACATACATATATACATAATCGTGTGTATGTGTGGGCATGTGTGTGTGCTGTGGCTGCCGCATGCAACCACAGGGCCTGTACAGGACGCGCATGGACGCCATGTAAGGCTCCCTTGTTATCAATCGCCGCCACGTCGGCACTGCCGCCACCGCCGCAGCTGCCGCAGTCATTGCTTCATGTATGCCTTCACAGTTCACTCCGCCCACGCTGCCCACGTCTCCACCCAGCCGCCAGCACTGCAGGGAAGCTTTTGGCAGGCAGCGAGCGGCACCGCTTGCTACGGCGGCGCACATCAGGGCATGTGCGTAGGGCCAGGAGCAACCGCCATTCAGTCCGCCGGCCCCCATGCCAGCAGCTGCAGCGGCGGCAGCAGGGCAACCACTGCCGCCTCATGCTACCTGCTGGCCCGCATGAGGGGCAGAGCTCTAGCACACAGGGATAGGGATAGGGCGCCACAGCACCTTTGCCGCCTGACCGTCACGTCGGGAACGCCTCTGCATTTGCCGCCCAGTGGCGCCTAATAACGTGCGTGGCGACAAGGCGGCACATAGCGCTATGGCGTCAAGTCCCCGCTGCCTGACCGGCCCTGTGGTTGAGGGTATCCATCGGGGCGGTAAACGCAAGTTTGCTGGTATGACCTCTGCAGCGACACAACGTGTGCCTGAGAAGGAAAGCATAGGATTAGAGTTTACCTGGAATCTGTCTTAGGCCCACGCACAGGCGCAGATCGAGGAACCCCACCCACTCTTTGCACATTTTCGAACATCACAACCGCTGCATCATGCGAGCCTGCAGATGGCTGGCGTGGTGCGGGACTGCGGGCTGCCTCTCGCACCATCAGACTTGAGTCAAGGATGGGTCACAGATCGCACTGCACCCACATGCACAGGTGATTGAATGCCGCATGGATGCTGCCATGAGTGCGGGTGGATGCATACCGCTGTGCAGCAGGCCAGCCACCACCAAAGCGCCCCCCGCTCGACCACGACGCACTGCAAGCAGCAACTGCTTGCAACCCGGTTGAGTGCCTTCGGCAGGAGTGATTTTGTTCACAAAGCCGGCGCCTTGCGAACGGCCCGTGCCTTTAATCGCGAATGGCCTTGGCAGCTCTTTGTACAACCATATGAACGGCACATCACACGAGCATAGAATTTGATACCAGTACAAGCAGTGGTACAAGGGCTCATGCGCATGGTTTATGTTATGCGATCAGAGGCTCTGCCACCCCTGGGGTTGGTGGCCCCGGACGCTGCATGCTTTACCACAGCCGGACAAGGCAGCATGCAAGCGAGTGCCTAAACCTCTACCAGTTCCGCAGACACAGGTGACAGGCCAGGCACTCACATCAGTCTTCAGGCCAGTCGATGCGCAAACAGCACGCTCACCGCCTGGTAAGGTACGGCAAGCTGCTCACACCCGCGGCAGGGCACTAAGTGGTAAGGGCAGCGCTCTCACGCGTTCACCAAAGCGGTAAGAAAATGAAGCCGCCCAGATGGCGGAGGAGTGAGCTTGTTGCTTGGTGCAATACACACACAAATGCTGCGGCAGCCAGTGCAAACTCCGCACAGACCGCCATAACCAGTACGTCGCAAAACTAAAAGTTCTGCTCTCCCCACCCTTTCCAACACTGCGCATGGGATGCGGACAGACGCCTGGCCTCTGTTGCGGCCCCGTGCCCATGCCGTGGCCTGCTAGCTCACCCTGTTGAGC
Source organism: Chlamydomonas asymmetrica (assembly GCA_001662385.1). Lineage (NCBI taxonomy): Eukaryota > Viridiplantae > Chlorophyta > Chlorophyceae > Chlamydomonadales > Chlamydomonadaceae > Chlamydomonas > Chlamydomonas asymmetrica. The sequence continues at coordinate 59,667 of BDDA01000169.1, read as the reverse complement.
GTTTGCAGCCAAGCACGGTCATCCGCTGACCCTCCAACAACACCGCCAGTTGTAACCGTGCGGCCGTATCCCCCAGGGCTGCCTTCCGAAGGCTTCGGCAGCAACGAGACCGGCACCGACAGCGACGTCGTGAACCCGCTGGTCACGCTCGTCCCGCCCCCGCTGCTGGAGCCCCGGGCCTGCTGCTGCTGCTGCGCCGCCCGCCACTGCCACTGCTGCGCCGCCGAGGGTGCTGGCTGCGCGGAGGCGGAGGCGGAGGTGGGGGTGTATTGGGATTGCGCCTCCACGCGTCGCATGAGCTCCTCGGTTGCGATGGAAGACACGCTCGTTCCGCTCGCGTTGTCATCGTCAGCGCCGTCACCGTCTTCGCTGTTGTCGACGTAATCCACATCCGCGGTGCTTTCCATGGCCCGTGTGCTAGGCCCGGCGCGCGTATTGAGGTAGCTGGCGGCAGCGCGGGCGGCCGCTGGCGCCGGCGGTGCCGCCGCCCCTCGGCTGTCGCTGCGGCTCGTCGCGCCGCTGCTGCTGCCGGTGACAGAAGCAGGCGCTGACCCGGCTGCGGCGGCGGCGCCCCGCTGCCGGCTGTCTAGCATCAGTTTGCGCTCCTCGGGCGATGCTGCCAGCAGCGCTGAGAGCTCCTCCGAAGGCAGTGGCGTGGAGAAGCCAGTGGTGATGGTGGGGCCGCGGCTGGGCGACGAAGAGATGTTGTGGGTGTGGCCGCCGCCTACCCCGGAGCTGCCGCTAAGCTGCGGCGGGATGCCTCCCGCTCCGGAACCGCCACCCCTGGTGGCTCCGGCTCCGGAACCGCTGCCGGCCCTGGGGCTGAATGCAGCGCCGTACAGCAGGGGAGCGCTGAGCGTGACGGCGCCCAGCTGCGGGTTTGCGCTGAACCTGTCGCCGCCGCCGCCACCACCACCGCCACCTCTGCCAAACGGCTGCTGGGCTTGCGACGGCTGCGCTGCGGCGTGCACGTGGTCAGCGCTGTCGATGCTCGACCTCGAGCCCGGCTGCAGCGTGCTGTTGGTGGGCGTCAGCTCCGGCTGCCACGCGCTGAAGCTGCTCACCCGGAACGCCAGCATGCCGGGCGGCGGCGGGCCAACCGCCGCCGCTGCCGCCGCCGTGGGTTCGTGCTGCGGTTGGTCACTGCGGCCAGCTGCCGCAAACGCAGAGGAGTGACCCGAGCCCTGTGCACGCGTGGCAGCGGCAGCGACGCTGTCAGCAGAGGGCTCGCTCGCCCGCGCCAGCGCTGGCGCCGACGCGGCCCTGGCGGCAGCGGCGGTCTCCGCTGAGTGGTGGTGGTGGTGATGGTGGTGGTGCTGCTGGGCCGGCGGCAGCGGGGGATCCGGCCGAGGCGGCGCCGGGGGGAAGCGGGGCTCCGCGAGGTGGCCGTAGTCTCCCACCCACGACTTTGACCACTGCGCAACCTCCTGCCGCACACGCGCCTGCTGGCGCTGCGGCGGCGGCGCGAAGTGCTCCGCGGCCGCCGCTCCCGGGCCCAGACCTGCGGCTGATGGTCCGGCACTGCTGGGCGGCGCGTGCTGCGGGCTGTGGGTGTGGCTGGGGTTGTATTGAGGGAAGGCGTATGAGACGCCGTCGTAGCTGAAGCGGTGCGGCGCGTGGCGGGCGGCACTGGCAGCGCTGCTGTTACCTTCATCGTCACGCGGCGAGAGGGCGGAGCTCCAGCCGCCATCTCTGCCGCCGCCGCCGCTGCTGCTGCCGCCCTCACCCGCAGTGTATCCTCCCTGCTGCAGCACCGAGCGGCGGGGCGGGGAGAGCGTGAGGGGCGGGCTGGCGCCCCTCACATCATCCACGCGCACCAACCCTGCCGGCCGTCCACCAGTGGCGGGTGGCGCTGCAAAGGGGTGCGAGGATGGCGGCGTGTGCTGCTGCTGCTGCTGCTGTTGCTGCTGTTGCTGCTGTTGTTGTGCGCCGTAGGCAGCGGGGCCCTGAGTGCCCATGAACCAGGAGGTGTAGGGGTTGGACTCCAGGCTGTCTGCGATCTGTGAGGGAGGCGGGGAGCGACTGTCGGCGGTTTTTGACTCCGACACGGACATCCTCTGAGGGGCCTGCACGTGATGGGCACGCATGTGATCAGAATGTGATGTGACAGGCATGCATGTGGCACACACACACATGCATGTGATGGGAGAGACCGGGAGAGCAGCGAGCTTTGGCAGTGCTCAACTGCCGGTAGCAACGCAGCCCCAAGAACAGCAACGTGTTCATGCGCGGTGTTCATGCTTAGGCTGCTAAACAATCGTATTGCTATTATGGTACTTGAGCGTGGCTTAATGCAGCCAGCACACTTGACTGATTACTGCAGCCGTGCTGGGAACCGGCAGAAATTTTAAAGACCTCCTTTGTAATCTGGCGAGCCACGTCAGCCACAACGATGGATGCCAGCGTGTCGTGTGTCCAGAGGTACCGTACAGCACCGAGCGACCAGCTGCTTACCGTGCCGCCGCCGCCGCCGCCTCCTGCTCCTGGCGTGATTGCGGCAATGACGGCCCTGCGCCGCGCCTCCTGCTTGAGCTTGGCGAGGTTCTTGTCGGCCTCCACCTGGTGCCTGATGCGCGACTGCACGGGGCCCTTGCCTCCCTGGAGGGGGGGAGGCGGCGAGGGACAGACAGCAGTGAGGGTGGAGGGGTGGTCCGCACCATTCAGCAATACCGGTATGCACATGTCAAAATGCACCCTCTCCTCCTTCCCCCCGCCCCAACACACACAGACATGCATGAGCGCTGCGTGGCTTCACGGGAACCTCTTCCTGACACATGCGCACCTCCTCACACAGGCAATGCATTTGGTTCAGCGCATGCCACAGAACGCATTTGGACTGCCATGCCAAAATGGTGGCCTGATATGCATCATGCAAGGCTGAGCCGTGCAAGCTGGGTTGCATGCTTGCGCATACCTCGTACCACAGGCGCAGGCGTACACAATGCAGGCGAGGCACCCCGAAGCACAGCACCGCTGCTGCTTGGTCCGTGCCGTATGCAGTATGCGCGTGGCGCTCACTCACCTTCTTGCCCTTTCCGGCGCCGTGTGGCGGCCCCTCCGACTCCTGGCGCGCGAATCCACCAGGCGCCATCGCCACCGGTACAAGCACGCCCGAGGGGCCCAACATGTACAGCTGCTGCTGCTGCTGCTGCTGCTGCCCTTGCTGGGCCGGCAAGCTAGCACCGGGGGCACCAGGAGGGGCGAACGGGTGGAACGCGCCATGATGGGCGCCCCCTGCTGACGCGTCAGGCGGGGGGTAGGGCTGCGGACCGTCAGGTATTGTGTACGGCGGAAAGTACTGCGCCGGCACCTGCACGCGGTGCAGCGGAGTTGTACAACTCGTCATCATGCTGATCGTCATATTCAGAAAGCACAACAAAACAACGCTGCCCGACCAGTGAGATCTGGGCCACAGCCAGGCCGCCGCTCAACAATCTGCTGCAGGTCTCAATACAGGCCGTATCAGCTCAAACGCAAAGCGGGACACAGTACACGGCAGACGCCGCACAAGGCAGGACCCAGCACACAGGTCAGAACGCCAGGTGTTTGTCTCACCTGTGGCTGTGGCTGCTGTGGGCCATAGCCGCTGCCCGGCACGCCCAGGTAGCGCGTGGTAACCAGGTCGTTCTCGTAGATGGCCTGCATTGCAAATATGCCATATTGTATGTGTGCGTTAACGGGGCACGGCAGGACTGCAACTCATTTGAGAGCAGCTCTCCTGCCGCCACGATCGCCCAAAGCGTGTACAAAGCAGACGGAAAGGCAGGAGCTGATTGCGCTTGCCGCCAGACCCCACCTACAGCGGTGCAATCAGGCCTACCTTGGGCTCTGGCTGCACGGTGTACGCCAGGCGAGGCGGGGCGTGGGCCTCCCTGGCCTTAGGCTTGGCCTGCGGCTGCGGCGGCGGGGCGTCGCTGCCGTCCCCCCACCAGCTGGGGTAGTAGGCGCCGATGTGGCCAGGCTCTGCGCAGGTGGCGCAGCGACAGAAGACTCACAATTCAGCACCACCGGTAGAGTGCAAGCGTGCATTACAGATGGCATTTTAGCCACGAGCAATTCAGTGCATCCAAGACGATGCGCTGAACGCGGCGATGTATCGCGGAATCTTACACCGTGCGCAGCAGCGAATACATGTGAACCAGCAGTGGCTGCGTTTGCAGGATACCGGCGGGCGAGGTCCAAGCATACGGGTACGAATGTGTCATCCCAGCAGCACCGCTAGGCAGCGACAAACCACACCAACCCCGCCCCGCGCGTCACGTGCGACATTGCGCCATGCGCGCATGCGTGCACAACCTTGTGCAGGCTGCCTCAGCTGCCGGATGAGTCCTAGCGCGTTCTCTCTCTCTCTTTCTCTCTCTCTCTCTCTCTCACAGCGCACAAACCCAGGCTGCAGCCCGCCGCACAGCGCTCCCACAGCAAACCAAAACTTGCATAGGCGACCGCCATGGCGTGCATATGTGTGGCAGCGAACGGCAGGCGGTCGGGCAGGCAGGGGGGCAGGCGGGGGGATATCTCACCTGGTACCAGCCGCCCAGGGCTGCGCTTCTTGCCGGGGGGCGAGTACGTGAGCGGCACGCCCTTGCCGTCCCACCACGCGTCCGCCGAGGGTGCGGCCTCGTCCACCTCCCGCCACCCCGCCGGCGCCCTGCGCGGGCTGCTGGCGGCGCGGCGCGCGGCGCTGGCGCGCGCGGCGGCCATGGCGATGCGCCTGGGCACCTGCTGGGGCTCCAGGGGGAGGCCGTCTGCACGGCAGATTCGGCACGTACCCATGTGGGTCAGGGTGTGGACGTGGCAGTAATGTCAGGCCACAACTACAAGCGCTTCGCGGCGCAGGATGTGTCGAGTGGCGTCTCGGCACAGGTCGAGAGCCACCTTTGAAGTTCACTCAGCCCCCACCCCAGCCGTGCAGCGAATGCCACGGTCAGGAACACGCATGGCTGGATTTTGAGCATGGTGGGTGGGTGCGTGTGGGTTGTGTCGGTTTGACGCGCTGGTGAGCACCCTATCCAGGCCGATTGGTAAGGTCCGCCCACCCACCTGGTTTGGGCATGCGCAACGTCCTCACTGTATGCACTGTATGATGGGGCTGGGGCTCCCCAGGTTGCTGGTGGGAGGGCTGGGCTGGTTCTGGCTCCCTGCCGACTGCAGGGCAGACACACACCACGCCAAGCACACCAAACCAAAGTCAATTCGGTTTCAATGGGGAAAGCCACCAGGATGCGTGTACTGACCAGGGACAGGTGTGCAAGCTTGAGGTTCACAGGTTTGCGCTTGCCTGGGAACTGCGGCATGAAGGGCTCCACAGGAGCTGCAGCTGGCGGAACAGCCTTGGTGGATACCAGGTCCTGAAAGTAGACCATGCAAGCCCAAGCAATACACAAAGCACACACGAGGTAAGCACAACGCTGATGCAGGTGTGATACTGGATCTCCAGACAGTGTGCATGCTTGCGTCCTTGCTCTGCTGCTCCGAGGCCGCAGGATTTGCGTGTAACTCACTCGGTTATTCTGGATGTCGTCCGTGACGTCGGCAAGCTGAGCCTGCAAGCCTTGCAGCTTCTCCTGGATATCCGGGAGGGATTCCTCCACGGTCAGGGCAGAGTGCCTTGACTTCAGGATAGCACGCAGGCGCTCAACCGGCAAGACCTGCCCCGGATACTTTGCATGCAGGTTGAGGACCTGCGGTGAACGACGATGCAACTAATCAAACAAGGGAAATTGAGCAGGTAGTGTGTGCAAATGTCAAACCGGCCAACCAAGGGCTTACCCCATACAGCAGCGTCAGCTTGACGATTTCCGGCCAGTCTTTCCCATTGTACGAGCCAAGATACGTGCGGATGGCTTTGTTACGAAGCAAGTGGGGTGAAACACTCTCAAACCATAAGGGTTCGCTCCCAGGCTTTGCCATGTTGAAGCTGAGTAGGCAGTAGCTTTCCAAACGCCTTTACGGCATACGGTCAAAGCCCCAGCAGCAGGGTCAAACAGAGCCACCTAGGGTTTGAGGAACAACACTGGCTACACCTTGTCATACTCAAAAGAGTATGATTGCACAAAAGTCATTCATACACATAAATGATCGACCTGAACGCTGGTGGGCTGTGGGGATTGACTCATGCCTCCATTCTTGTTCACACTCCACACCCAAGTTGGGGATTTGGACAGGTCGTACCGTGAGTTCAGCAGTCAGCATCTCCTGTCTATGGCAGCTAAGCTGCTCCAGCAGCTTGCAACCTGCTGTCTTGCTGCATCAATGGCCGTACAAAATGTGACGCAGGATGAGCACTGACCCTGTTCACAGCGTGTTGCCAGCACGCAACGTGCAGAGAGACCAGGTGGACATGTTTAGAGTGTTTACAAGTAGCATATTGCACATGTGCAGGCGCTTCTGTTGCCGTACTGTGCGTGAAGCCTCAAAGCTTGGATGCATGGAGTTGCTCAAGCACATGGGCCAGCAATGAAACCAACCTCTCAGACCAACACGGTTCTTTATTCGCACCCGAATGGAGGGGTGCATGGCAAGACAGAGCTTTCTGAGGAGCACGCACGCACATGCACTGCACAACGTTTATGCACACTTCCATCTGTCATATCGACGCCCAACGACCAAGCACAAAGGTCCAAAGTGCCAAGTACGACCTGCGATGACGCAAGGCCTTCCAGTGTTCCACTCAACATCCTGCCACGAGACACGATCGAGAATTTACCATCATCACGAGCAAACAAACCCTCTCGTGGGGCCGAAACGAGGGGGGCGCAATACGAGCCACCATCCAGCCCGTTGCGGTGATCAAACTGAGCTAAACGGCCTGATTAGCGCCGACGCTGTCTTTTATGGGAACATGGCCAGCTGCATGAGGGCAGTCGTCTCGGGCCACCCCATGACCAAGTTCAGGTTTTGGAGCGCCTGGCCCGACGCGCCCTTCACGAGGTTGTCGATGACCGAGATGACGATGGCCCTGCCGGTCAGGCGGTCCTCAAACACGTTGATGAGGCAGAAGTTGGAGCCGCGCACGTGGCGCGTGTGCGGGATGACGCCCTTGGCGAGCACGCGCACAAAGGGCTCGTTGGCGTACGTCTTTTCGAGCTCCGCACGGAGGTCATCCACGGTCTTGCCGGGAGCAAGCTTGACGCTGGACGTCGCCTGCATACCCCTGCGGAATGGATCAAAAACAGCGTAACAGATCGCGAAGCGATGTGGGTGGACGCAGGCGGAGGCGCAGCTTCAGGTGTCGAACCAGCACTCCCCGTGAACCCCCAAGACAGCGGTTTTGCAACACACACGTGTGCGTAGGAGCAGAGGCGTCCAGCTACGGCCTCACCCTCTCCCCCGGAAGATGTGGGTGTGTACGGACTGCCAACTGCCATGGATGCAAACCCCCTGCTGCATGCGGCCTCCTCGGAGGGTACTGGGCGATCAGGCAGTACCCTCCGTCGCCACTCTAGCAGACGAATTTACACCAGCCAGGTTCTCAAGGCCGTCTCTGTCGATGCAAGCATCCCATAGACATGCCCCGCAAAATACCGACAAGCGTACACACGGCCGCACGCACCTGGACATGTTGATGAGGTTGGGCGTGAAAGAGACGTGCAGGGGCGTGCCGGCCGCCTCACTGAGACCCTGCTCAATCTCCGGCATGTGGCGGTGCTTGCCGACCGCGTACGAGTTGATGCCCTCAGCAATTTCGCAGTACAGGTTTGACTCCTTGGCGGCGCGGCCAGCGCCGGTCACGCCTACGGTACACCACAGTACAACGTGCAGTACACAGTACACAACCATTGCTTGCAAATGAGGCGTGGCAATCGCACGCAGCTTATTGGCTATGTGCGTTACTCACATATAAGCTGGGTGATGCACCAGTGATAACCGGTGGTGCTCACTCGCACATGAATGTCCAGATGCGCAGCGCGCACGCGTGTGCACACGCTGGAGTGCATGCGCTGCTGACCAAACGAGAGCAGAGGCGAGTGGCTCCCGCTGTCCCCACAGCACGTTGCGGCAACTGATGGAACCTCGTGTGCGGACCGGACCACACACCATTATACAAGCCATACCCTTGGCAAACTCTCCCCAGTGCTTTGCCCGAACAAGCACACACTCAACCTGGTCTACAACGCGTAGCAGCCCATACAACATTGTGTGTTGTGTGTTGCTTGCCTACCTGAGCTTGCGTTGATGATAATGTCATCGGGCAGGATCAGCTTAGCCTTGAGCAACGGGTACAGCGGCAGCTGAGAACATGTAGGGTAGCACCCCGGGTTGGCGACCAAGCGGGCGCCCTTGATCTGCTCCCTGCAGGCCGTGCAGCAGCCGTACAGCACAAGCGCTTTGGTCAACACGACAGCCCAACACACGCCACCTGGATGGTGCACCAGCCGTTCCACCCCGTGCCCCGCCCTCACGAGCACCGCCGTTGGCCCCTATCACATCAGCATGCAGAAGCCCTTGCCGACAACACCCCACCAGGTTTCACTTGTTTGCCGTCCCCCACCCTCCCCCGAGTTCGCTCCCTTGACACCAAAAACAGGCCCTGCCGGCACATCAGATGTGCTTGCAGCAGCGACTTCAGGATGCAAGCTGACTACCCTAGGCTGTGCACTGCAAACGGCGGCGGTTTTCAAGCCCAGCTCAGTGTGCTGCTGCAAGGCCCAGACAAAGGTCAGCTCCACAGGCACATGCATGCCATAGCATGTGGTGCAGTTGCTGCTTCCACCTTATCACACAACGCAAGCTTCTGCTGCTGGTGAGCAGTACGAAACACGATCGTAACCGCAATCTGATACTTTGGGCCTTTGCCAAATGAATCACGGGTACAGGCATGCCCGGCGCATGTGCAGGTGGCGCCTGACCACACCCCTCAACCCAGCCGGTTCATGCGTGTAGGCGGGCAGTGGTGAAAAACGCGCTAACCGAGCCTGTATGAATTGACACGTGGCGCACCTGTAGAGCTCTGTGAGGCCATACACCGCCTCTGCCTGCAGGTCCAAAGCTGCATGCTCATGGCCGTACCTGTCGCAGTACAAGGCAGTACAAGGCAGTGCACAACCGCCCGCGCAGGCGTCAGTGAGACGTCTTATGCAACTCCCAACCTGGTGATGTGATGGTACTGCGCTGGCGGTGACTGGGTATGCAAGCCAGCACTAAAGCCGGCGCCATGGATCAGGTCACAGCCGGCACCTGTACGTGCACTTGCAAATTTGGGCTGGTCTCGTTCCCGAATGCTGATGCTGCTTCATTGCGGCGCGTGCATGCAAATCGCACAGTTGTAACCGAGGTACGCCCCACATGCACTTGCATGCAATGGCGTTGCACTCGCGTGCCAGGTGCTGCCGCTGCCAACAATGCTCACCATTCCGCGTATGCGCTGGGGTCACGCAGGCGGAAGTCTGCCGACAGGTCCACGACCTTAAGATCGCGCGGCAGCTTCTTAATGATCTCTTGCGTAGTGGCATGCGGCAGGCAGCAGAACGCTGCATCAATGTTGGAGAAGTCCACGTCGTCGATTTTCACGAGCTTGCCGACGTTGGTGGCCGTGACCAGATGGGGGAACACATCCGCAAAAGACTGCAACAAGCAACAGGGAGGTAGAACAGCATACGGACGACGGGTCAGTGCGTGGGTTTACACAGCACCTCTGGCCCAGACAGGGGTGCCAGTCACACCCCGCTGCAAGCGCTGTCACCTGACCGCGAATGCAGTACGCTCGGGGCTGGCGTGGGAGCCTGAAGATTGCAGAGCTGCTGCACGTGGGTACATATATGCAACATGCTTGGACTCACCTTTCCAGCCTGCTTGTCGCCGGTCAGGGCGGTGATCTTGATGTGTGGGTGCAGAGCACACAACCTGCTAATTTCAGCTCCGGTGTAGCCCGACGCTCCCAGAACCGCAATCCTTGCCACGTCAAGCTTGGGAGCCGCGGCAGTAGGTGCGGGCGCGGGTGCCGCCTGCAAGACCATAGCGCGAAGGCGCATTCGTCAGTCCAGCTGCTGATGCAGGAGCTCGGGAGCCTCCTCCCGATTGTGACTTGCCCCACGCCCACGCATAGAACGTCACAGCGCCCGAATTGCGCCCGAAGTGCGTACCGCATGTGGTATGCTCGTGCCTAGAGAGAATGTATGCTTCTGGGCTGTGTCGAAACCAGCCCAAAACCCTGGTCACCCTCGTGACTGGCCTGTGCATCCGGTCTCCGCTTGGCCGAACCGCGGAAACCAAGGTAAATCGGCTTAAACTTACAACGGCCTGAGACCGGACGCATAGGGAACGGCGAGAGACGGACGCCTGCAGCGGTTTCGCCTGTAGAGCCTGCATCCTTACAAGTAAGCTGTGTGTGTTGCAAAGCTGCTACAAACTGTAAGCCTGGATACAGCTAGGCAGTTTCTGAATGGAAGTCTAGTCTAGTCAACAGATAGCACACAAGAGTGCAGGCGTGTGAGGAGCACTGCAATGTAGTGAATGTGACGGGCCTTGGCGTAAATAGTCAAATGCCAGGCTTCCCTGGACTCTTCGCCAATCGAGGGTCTTCACTGGCTCCATTGCGCTGGCTGGTCTGGTGCGTCAAATCGTTTGCGACTCGCATATCAGTTATTTCGTGTGTTGTCTGTGTTGTGCTGCTGAGCGACGGAGGCCTGTGCCAGTCTCCAAGCCCACCTGACACCCTCTCACCACACACACGAATCTCTCTAAAAGCAATGGCTTTGGCAGCCCAAGGGTGCCAGGGGCTTACCAAGCCCCTGTCTGCGTCCAGGCGAGGCAGAACAGCCTGCGTGTTGCTGGCTGCATCTGCTTTGCCCCATGAATCTTTAGACGGCGCTTGTGCTGACACTGCACATCTTTGTTGCATGCTCGCAGGCGCGGTGTTGCTGCGTTCGCGGGCTGCAAGCCCACAGGTCGCAGCCTAAGCGTGCAGGTACTGTTTATGTTTCAGCTTAAGCTTTGGAGGCTTGCAAATGGAACCCATGATTGGGTTAACCACTGACCGTTCTGTGGCTCAGGCACCATCAGATATGACAACTGCTGAATTGCAGGTTTTCGCTGGCAAGGGCAAGGGTAAGATGGCCAGGTCGATGCCTCGGACGACACAGCAGCAGATGATGCAGCAGCAAATGATGGTGGGTTGTGGTGTTTGTGTCACCGCAGCCTAGCGTAGCATGCACAAGCTAGGAGACACGCGTTGGTCCTTTGCGGGACAGTGATGCTCACCTGTGAGACGCACACACATGTGAAACTATTCATGGTTCCTGGCACGACCTTCCGAGCTGCTGGTTGCAGCAATTAACTACGTGCAAGCATGCGATTCTCAAAATCCATCTTCACACGCTTTGCAGGGTCCCCCTCCTGTGCCTGAGGTTGACCCGGAGAACGTGGAGTTTGTCATCTTCGTCCGCGCAGCCAAGGTACTTGAAGTGCAAGCTCGTGTGGCAGCATCGTTCAGGCGTCTGTGTATGGGAATCTCAAGGCACTTGATCCCACGGAGGCTTCAACGCAGTGCATATTACCTTGGCTGTGCAGGGCTACAAGGACACCACAACAGGCCTTGAAATGAACTCCCCTTGGCTGCCCCTCAGCGTTGTCAAGGGTGGGCAATCCGCAAACTTTTTGGTAAAAATCATGGAGACAGAGTGGGGCAACAAGCTGTACGGCAAGACCCTTGTCAGGAACATTGCTGGTGCTGTGTACAAGGTGTGTTCTCCGGCCTTCTTGAGCTGTTCATGCTGCAAGCGCTGCGCTTCTCGGTTGACCTTGTCCCAGTACCACAGGCAACGCCAGGCCGTGAGGGGCATATGTGGGCCTGACTAAATAGCGACTCCTGAATGGTGCACCAGGACCTGCTCCCCCCCTCGTCCTTAGCACGGGTGGCAGGCTCGAAATGCGTTGGCCTTCTGCTTGCAAGAACGTGAGCACACTGCACATGCGCTGCCATAACATACAGGACCGCTTGGATATCGAGAAGAACGTGCGTAAGAGCTACCCTCCCTTTGCTACCGTCGCATCAAAGGACTTTGAGTATGCCTTCAAGATCAGGGTGAGCGAGCGCTGCTGGGTGCACGATGCCGGACCTTCACCCCGCGCCCCCCGCATTCTGCACTGCGCAAATAGGGACACCGTACAGCATTCTGCATGCATTTGTGCATTCGGTGTGACCCAAATGGGTCAAGCATGGCCGGACATATGGAATGCATGCCTGCAAGGGGTGACCCAAATGGCAGCCAGTGAGTCTCTTGCACTCCTGTTCCACGGTGCGATCGCGATCGCGAATGCATTGTTGTGTGTTGCTGCATGCATTTGTGTGTGCATTTGAATGGGTGGCATGGCTCACACGCATGTGTGTGGGTTTGTACGATTGCAGGACAAGACCGACCCCAAGGCATGGCTCAAGCCGGAGAACCTGGTGATCTGCCCGCCTGAGGCTCAGTTCGGCAAGGCTGGCCTGGACCAGGTGAGCGCAAGGGCCCGTATTTGAGGGGTGGTGCAGTCAGCCGTAAGCGTAATACGTCAAGAACCAGTCAACAGTACCCAGGACAGGGCAATGGAGTGGCTTGTGGCTGGGGTCGGCAGTATGAGCATGCATTGGCTTGCGGCGCCGATTGCCAGCTTCAGGCTGTGTTGGGTGCTGGGCAGCGTCAGGGGCGACGCACGCCTTCGGACCGCCTGCATCCCAAACGCTGAGGCGCGTATGTATTGTGAACGTGCGATCCCGTAAGCATTCGCTGCGGTGCGATCCCGTGCCCACATGCGGAATGCACGTCGTTCTTGCCTGGGTTTGAGCAGGAGCCGGGCTTTGGTGCACATTTCTGTGCCTGGGTTCATGCTTGTGTAGACGCATGCAGCGAGTCAGAGCCAGGACTAGCGTCAGTAGCAGCGGCAGCGCAAACACATCTTTGGCAGGCGCTGCAGCAGAAGGTCAGCGCGCGTGCTTGTGGACTCGGTCGAAGTGTATGGGACGGAAGTGTGGGCCGAAGCGTCCACACACATTGGACTGTCCGCCCCACACTTCTGCCCCACACACTCCGATTGATTAAGCACCTAAACAGGAACGCGCAAGCACCCTGCAGCGCTGAGTATCTTAGCTGCGTGATTGTTAATTCCGTCCTTGAACGCCCAGTTGCACCTGCGTGACATGAGCATGTACCTGCCTTGATTCGAACAGGTCAAGGAGTTCTTTAGCGCCGAGAACCTTGCCACGCTCTTCCAGCCAAAGAACTAAGAACCACCACCACCACCATTGTCATTAATCACAGCCAGCTTCGGCTGCGGCCCGCAGGATCAGCTAGCCTCGTGATGCGCACGCCCGTGTACAAGGAGTGGCAGTGCGCACCATACCACTTCTTTTGAATGGAGGGAGCCGCTGCTGCGGGAGCAGTACAGTGCAGTACCATGCAGCAAAGGGTGTGTTGGAGGCGGGGGCGGGATGAGCCTGGCTGTTGGCAGCGATCGCTGCGCTTGGCACAGTCGGCTGGCGGCAGCAGTCGAGGCGCCTGCGCAAACAGTGCATGCAGCTGCAACCCTTGCTGCGCGGACGAGCTCACAGCGGGGCGCAGCTAGCAGCACTGGCCAGCACGACACTGTATGCTGCAGGGGGCGGACATAGTGTGGCTTGCACCGTGACCCATGCATGTCTGATGCGTGATTTGAGTTCAGGATAGGGCAACAGAGCAGCCTTCCTTTGTCGGGGCCGTGTCGAGCAGCAGGAGGGAGAGGCGCACAGCAACCTCTTGGCAAGCCTGCAAGGACGTGCTAGCTAGGGAGGAACTAGAGGAACACGCCACGTTATGATGATGCCACGTGACGTTTAGCCCAGGTTGGACGTTGTGCCTGCAACGCCGGCGCACTTCACTGGTAAACTTGAATTGTTGCAGGTGCAGCGGAACTCGCACAACTGAAATCTTGCCGCCCCGCCGCCATGTGCGTTGCCTGCACCAACATGTGCATGTGCCAAGGGCATGTGTGTGTACCGTGTGTCAACATCCAGATAAAGCAAGGACGCTGCCTCGCAGGGTCACCCATCTACAATTTTGTACGCGCTTGATTGTTATGTTGTGGACTTGGTCTCGGCAATTTTCCATGGCAGCCTGGCTTTGGGTGACCCTGCCGGCATAACGCACCTACGCGTAAGCATTCTCGCCTCGCATGCTGATGTGTACGCACGCAGACGGTCGGTCAGGCTTGCATGCCATTCTCGAAGCTTCCCTGTAAACTCGATGCGATTGGGCGACTGCCAACGTCGTTGGCCTGTCTGCATTTACAGTTTGCTGTATGGGTAGGGCCTGACACCCAGAGCAGCTTTCCGGCAGGCCACGCAGGCATGTGGCATGTGTGGCAGCAACGGCAGTCTTGCGCTCTCCTCCCATGCAGTCACTGACCAGCCTGGCAGACGTGTGTCAGAACAGAGGTGCCCGTGGGGCCATGCAGTGTGCAGTGTGCGTACACATGAGTGAAGAGACTGCACCTGACAATGGTGCGGCACCTGGGCTGTTGTGTTCGCCGTTGCAAAGCGAACGACGGTCTGATGGTCTGAAGTGGTGGCTGTAGTAAATGCAGTCTGTTAGTACAGATGTGTTAACAGAAGCGGACATGTGTTTGAAGGTATTTGGTTCCCGGGGGACCATGCAGCGCGCTTTCCGTGGGACCGTGCCGTGTGCGCATGCGTGATGATGGCAACTCCCTGAGGGTGGCAGACGTGTGTAGCTGAGCGCGCGTGATTAGCCGGGCGTCGGGAGCAGGGGCGGTACCACTATGGCACTGTGCACCACAAATCGACGCGCATGACCTATTGGCATGCTGCAGAGTGCCGAGTGCAGACACACAGTGGTAACCACCGCTGCGGCGAAGCGACGGCCCCCGCCCCCCGCTGACAGTACTGCACACTGATTCACAGTTGTCAAAAGATTCCAGGGTTTGTAGTACACCGGGAGACGAAGGTTGTGCGCGGAGATGAGGGGCAGTCAACTGGCGTGGAGCGGTCTGCCTCAGTCGCCATGCTGCTCATATGCCTGTGTCCACACTCCACACAGTGCGCTCTCGTAAGCATGCCACCTTTCCGGTGTTTACACACACTGCGCACAAGCCGCGTGATGCGTGCGGCAGTGCATCAAAATGTCACAATGGCTGAGTGTACTGCGCCCCAGGCAGACGTGGCCCCGGACGTCCCTCATGCCGTACTGCTGGCTCATAAGTTCCGATTTGCTGCACCCTTTCGACACAGAAGCACCAACCCGAGCGGCACATTATGTTCCGCTAAATCACGCGCATATCAGCCAAACAGGCTGCCGGTATGCTCACCCCAGTCGGGACCCAGGAGACCAGGAGAGGCTCACCGGCCCAAACATAAAGAGTGCAAGAGGGCCACAAGGGCTCAATGAGGCGCAGCAACGCCGCAGGGTTGCGTGATACAGGTAATTGATTATTAGCAACCAGCCAACCATGTGACCATCTGGGTGGGTCAACATTCTTCGCGTCGCATCAGCGGCAGCATCACGCTCACTGCTAAACGTGACATCGGAAATGGCGTCCTTGTGCTAGCATCCTGTAATTCCCGCACCTGCACATTGAACTGCCCTAGGGAAAGCGAGGTGCACACACGCACCGCCACTCTGCAGCCCTCGCACATGGCGTGGGCTGTGTCGTTTTGCTTCATGATCTTCACACAATCATACATTGTTAAAAGGTAGGAATGTGGAATGCGATAGCATTGTCTTAGTACGTGCAGTGGAACACAACGGTGATTGCGGCTGCCACGGAGGTCACGCGCGCAGCCAGTAGCACCGCACCGCCCGCCAGCGCCTGCAGCGCCCGCGCCACGGCCACCACGGGCCACATCACAGGGCTGAGGCTGGCCGCCGCCGCCAGCACCCCGGTCATGACCAGCACCCACGCGGCAGACGCCGCGAGCGCCAGCGCCGCCGTCAGCGCCTGCGCTGGCAGGCTGCAGGCCGAGACCAGCAGCAACAGCATGCTGGCAGGCACAAGGTGGCCCAGCACGTGCTGCACGCTGCCTGCCAGGAACCGCAGGGGGGCGATTCCCGCTGCACCGACCTTGATGGCGGCCTGCAGTGATGCGCTGGTCCAACTCAGGACGCTGGATAGCGTGAGCAGCAGCGGCGGGGAGGCGGCGGCGGCAGCCAGCAGCAGCGTGCACGCCACCAACGCCACCGACAGGGCGACCACTGCGGTGGCTATGTACAGAATACCCGTAGACACACAGAGCAGCAGGTACGGTGCGGCATCCCCTGCAGCAGAGCTGGTCCGCACCAGTAGCGAGAAGGAGGTCATTCCCACGCTGGCCGTGGCATGTATGCTGGCGCTCACGATTCTCCTGGCGCCGGGGATCACTGTTTGTATTGCGGCCGCCAGCGCTGACATGGCGGCAGCAGCAGCTGTGAAGCTGCGTGTAGGGATTGCCAGCCAGGTACTGCTGTGCTGACGTTGTTTGCTTAGGGACAGCATGGGTCTTCTGGCTAAAAACCTCCTGATCGCTGCGACATAACGTAACAAACCTGACAGCCACGAGCTTGCACGGGGCGCCGCTGCTGCTGGTGGTGACACCTGCAACACTGCTGCTGGTCGCAGCACCATGGCAGACGGGTGCACGGATGGTGGTAGTGGTTGCACAGCCCCTGAAGGCTGCAGCCGTGACGGTAGGGGCGGTACGGGTGGGGACTCGCGCCTGCAGATCACCACGTCACCCGCTGCCAGAGGTGTTGCGTTGCCACCGCCCGCCAACCGTCCTGGTACAGCTACAGAATGCAAGCTGGCGAGCGGTCCCATATCAATGTACTGATCTGGAGATGGCCTTGCACGGATGGAGATTTTGCAGTACAGCCACGGCAGGAGGTGGGGAAGGCGGTTCTGGATTCCCCCCCATGCCTTGGTCAGCACCCAGCAGATAACTGCCGCGGAAAGGCAAGCCATGCACCATACCGCACGCCAAACACCGCTATTGATCATGACCATGAACTCGCCGGCAGTGACACGGTGATGCTTGGACACGCCACCACCACCGCTGAGGATGCCGCTGCTGCTGCTGCTGTTGCTGCTGCTTCTGCTGCTGCTGCTGAGCCCGCTGCTGGGGTGGGAACCATCCGGGCTGAAACCACATGTGGCGTCCAGAACCGATGCAATCTGGTCTGCAGCTGCACCACTTTCCAAAGATAGGAGTGATGACACCTTTGAGCCCTGGACACCCAGCTCACCACCTTGCAGGTTCACGACCTGGCTGTTCGTGCGACCGGCATCGACACCAGCAGTACATGCCGCACACTCAGCGCTCCTGAGCTCGCACCGTTGCCCGTGCGTCGGCGGCAGCGGCGTTGCCGCTGGGCTAGCGAATGACAGCCAACTTCCTGTACGGTTCACACAGGAGCAGCAAAAAAGGCAAACGGCGAGTGCAGGCAGTTGTGAGGGCTTCGGTGCAAATTCGCTATGCACGCAATGACGCAAGCATTGTGGGAATTGACTGCATCGTACTATCCGAGCGAGGGGATGTGGTTGGCAAGAGGGCCACTTCAAGTTCGGCTCCAACCACAGCAGCAGACCCCAGCACCACCCGATGATTGTGCCTGTAGGTAAGCAGGCTCAGCGCTTACCTAGCGGCCACCACCACGTGTAGCGGTGCGGTGAATCGGATGGCGCACCAGCAGCAGGTGACAGGCTGCCAACGCCATCTTTGGTACCTTGGCCAGCACAAGCCTCCTGTGCAGCTGATGCTGGCGATCCCGAGCAACCAGACGGCCCGCTGGCTGCTTGGGCTGGCCACGGTGCAAGAGCTGATGCCGCACATGAGGCGGCGGATGCTGCGGGGGGAGTCACGGCCGCCGCTCGTGGTGCAGGAGGCAAGCTAGCAGTGGAGGGCACCAGTAGATTGCCCACAACACCCTCCCGCATGTAGGGCTGAAGCCGCGATTGCAGCTGATTTTCATCCAACATAGTGCCATTTGCATCAGCCACTGTCTCCAGACGGCACGCATGGATGCTGCCGTTCAGGCTGCATGCATGCGGTGGCTGCATGTCGAATGTCACTGACGGGGCATCGTGGCTCACGGGTGTTGTGATGGGCGCGGGAGGCCTAGTTCCCAGCCCCCATGCAAGCTGTGCTGCCGCTGATCCCGCCAACCACCGCAGCATTGCAGAGCGCTGCAGTGGCGCGGACAGCCAATGAAAAGGATCGAGTGTGGGGTGCCTGCTAGCTGTGCACGTGTGGCGATCGGATGTGCTGCATGCGGTCCTCAGCATGCACTCTGAAACAGAAGCTCTTTCACATGAGCTGCTCTGCAGTGGTGGCTTGCAGGTGGCAGCATGCCATGCTTGCTTGCTTGTGCAGGCTATCCGTAGTGCACGCTGCCGCAGTAATGACGTTGCCTGCCAGCGTGTCCTGTCAACGCCTGTAGGCAGCAGGCCGAGGGCACGCATGAGTTGCAAGGGCAACGCAACATGAGCGGAACATCTACAGCTGCCAGGTACACAAGCCCTACACCTGTACAGCCTGCCAGCACGTAACCCGGAGGTGGCCTCAGTTTCTTGGAGGGTGTGGAGCGCGAGCCCACAAAACTCGTGTGCGCACCTTTGGGGCCAAGCAGCGAGCAGCAAGCAGGCCAGCAAGCAGTACAAACAGGCAGGTACAGTGCCATTGCTGTGCACTTCTGCAGCATTGCGCCAAGAGTGCTTAATGGTGCGCTTCCGTGCCTGACTGACCTGAGGTGACAGCAGCGGATAAGATGCGTCGTTTACAATCAGTGATTGAACGTCAAACTCCGAGATGGTGGTGCGGATACGATACCAAAGCTCAGGTAGAGGTAGACGTATGCTCTGCTTGATGTCTACATCGAAATGTAGTGTTAATGGTGAGTAGGGTGCCATTCAATCACAGGGTGCTGCCAACCTGTCACTTCGCACGACAAATAGAGCGCACGAAATCCATCAACGTGCAAGGCCATGATGGGGGAATCGATGCATGCATGCCTCCAAGCACCATGCACCCATGCAGCTGGTGAAGGCAGTTGAACACCTGCTGACAATCAATGCACACGCCCATCATGTTTGTATGGCCTGAATCCGCCCTCGCCATGCTGGTACCGCCCACGTCCGCACAGAATCAACAGGATGCCTCCCATCCTGGCGGGAGCCCGCTGCTGCTTTGCTTTTGCTGAGCGGTTTTGAACCTCTCCGGCCCTTGCGCGCTCAAAACCCCGAACCCGCAAAACCCTAAACTCGGTCAAGGCCCCGCGCGTGTTGTTGCGTGACTATACTCCCCCCTCCCTGGCCTCCCTCATGGCCTCCTTCGCCTCCTTGAACTACAAGCCCGACGCCGGCGCCCTGCCCGCCTCGCATGCCGTGATGCCATCCGCTAACACGTGTTAGCGGATGCACCAGGAGCGCACGGTGATGGGTTTGGATTGGTGCGGGTCATGACGCTGCAGGCGCTGGTGGAGCTCGCGAACGTTTTAGGTGCACTGCCCAAACCTTGGCACGCAGCTGCTGCTGTGCGGCCGCCTGGCAGAGCCCGGCGTCAAGCTCCCCCTGGAGGTCTCCGCGACGCTGGCGCTGACGGCAGCGCGCCTCATGCACACGCTCCACACGCAGCAGCAGCAGCAGCAGCAGCAGCGGCGGCCACAGCGGAAGCAACTGCCGGATGCATCCAAAGAGGCGCCCACCCCCTCCCAAACAGCGGCCACCTCTGACGGTGCGGATACTCGCGCAAGCGCATCAGGTGCTGGTGCGGTACTTACCGCTGTGAGGGCTGCTGGCGATGGCGTCGTGGCAACAGGCGGCGAGCATGCGCGCGTGTTGGTGGTGATGAGTATGGACACGGCAAGCGCCTGGCGCACGGCCTGGCGGGCCGCGGGCCGCGGGCCGCGGTGGCGATGTTGGCGTGGCCGTGGGTGGCCGCTGGCGGCGCCCGATGCCAAGTTCTACACGCTAGACGCGCTGCTGGGGGTCCTGCGGGCCGATGAGTTGACAAAGACACAGCAGCGCGTGATCGTGGGGGCGCTTGCAGGCGTAAGGGGCGGAGACGCGGCAGTCGTTGCACGTGCTGCGGACATTTGACCAGCGGTTGTGCAAGCGGGGTGCAGGGGCATGTGATGTGATTCCTAAAAGCCGCCACCTCTGGTGTAAAAGGTGCCGCTGTTGGCTGTGCCGCTCAGGTTTGCACGGCAACTCAAGTCGTAGTGCCAAGCCAGGAGACGTTGACTCGAAACCTGTCGGCCTTTGAGTGCAAGGCCCCAAACTCCTCATCAACATATGATACAGTGCTTGCTAGGCAGGGCCCGGTCTTGGAACCCAAGACCGAGTTGTGTGGGTTTGAGTGACGGGGCCGATATGGTCTGGACAGCGTGATGGGGATGCAAGCATCGCGCACAAGCGCAAGCGAGTATTAAAGCTTTGCAATTGTGAGGCACAAACATGAAAAGCACACTATCATGATGCTAGCTGCTCCGAAGGCCTCCAACCTGCATTCGGTGTTGTCCCTGCCCGGTCGCACTTGCTAAAAGGTGGAGTGCGGCCTGAGCATTATTACTGAAAAGATACTATGACACTCAGGCGTCTGGGTTTTGAAGTTGGTGTAGGCCAGTCAGGCAACCAAGCGCGCTGCGTCCTGCGTTTGTTTGCGCTGCCTTCGCGTCGCCCTGCATGCTGACCCGGAAGCCAGGCTGCTGCCCTGCAGGCAAGCTGCCACACGACACAGCTTGCTGCGCGTTGCTATGTGCCTTGTTGTCATATGCTGTGCACAAACTAGCACCCTGGAGTGCTGGCAGGAACCGTACTGCATTGCTGACCAGGGTTGACCTGAGATAAGGGTCGCTGACAAGCCCTGCCTCACCATACTTGCGGTGGCTGGCCTGAGGGATAGGCTGGCTTAAGCTGGCTCAAGGTGGTGTACGTGCTAGATAGCAATATATTACAGGTTTTGGCCGGTCAATTCATTCTCTCCTGCTTCCATTGAACTTGTACGAATAGTGTTTTTCTCTACACCCGTCCTTACTGAGTGACAGCGATAGTCTGTGACTTCCAGCACTGGCGCTGTTGGAGCTGGTGCTGCTGTGGGCACGCTGGTGCAGTCCACTCTGGCCGGGCTTTGCGTCGGGAGGCAACGGCAAGCAGCTCGTTGCAAGCTCTTTGGTGAGGTTCTGGCAACACGGAGCTTGTTGGCTGCTTGGCAACTTGTATACGCCTTGTACCCAAGGTCTGCGGTCTCCCTGAGGCCTGCACTCTGCAGTCAATGGTTTGGGAGCCGTTATGCCCGGTCAACCGGCCTGAGGGCACCCCGTTCCTCCTTCAGAGCAGCACACCGCCACTCCTGTCTGCACGCAGTTGAGCACACAAGCCAGCACGAGCTTCTTGTGTTTCCTGTCCTTGTGGTTTCCAGTTTGATACGATGGTGAGCGGCAAGCGGCGGGCAGCGACAGCGGGACCTAGCGTCTCCGCTGGTGTCAACCCTAAGAAGAAGCAACGTGCTCCCAAGTAAGTGTCCTTGATATAGCCCTTATCTGTTCTGATATCAGCCACACTCGGCATCAGAGAATTGCATTCCAAGCAACCCACCGCTACGCCAGCCAGCGCACCTCGCGCTTGAACCGGGTGCATGCGGGTAGGTTGCGAACCAAAGTACAGAGTCGGCTACCCGTTCTCGTGGGCTGCAAAGGGGGCGGCGGTTTTGTCGACCGAAACCACGAAAATCGACAGGGCAGAGGCAGGGTTCAGCAGGGTTCTGATATGTGCTCGTTGCACAATTTCCTTCGGTTTAGGCTTATTGAAGCTGCGTTGCTGCAGGCGCGACTTTTGTAGGTTTGACTTTGAGGGCTTGCCTGGAAACAGTAAATTGGCATGGCCATTTGCAGGTTGCAAGGCCCAGACAGCAAAGCCCAGGCAGCAAAGTGAACAAAGTGACAGCAAAGCAATATGCAACTTGTCACGTCAGTACCATGTGCCTTTTGAGAAGCCTGTTTTGAGAGGCAGGTCAGAGCCCAGCTGGATTCCCACTGCTTAACGCATCGGTCAGCAGATACAGTCGTCATGGAGACACTCTGCCGTGCAGTGCCATTGGCGCACCAGCGTTGCATATCCAGCAGGCCTGGTTTCGTGGCTGCGCGAACGGGATGCACCATTGTGATGCACCTTCACTTGAGCGCACAGTGAGATTGACAGCTGGGCTGTGTTCCATATCCTCCTCTTACTGGTTTACAAGGAGTGCTGTGACACTTAAAAGCATATACACGGTGCAACGGTTCTGAGCGTGATGTGGCGGGTGTGCCAAAACACCCACCTCGTGTTGCTCGTTCTTACACGTGCTAGTCGTTCAAAGTCAAATCATTATGAATCTTTTATGTAGAACATGCGATTATACACTGACAGCAAAGTGAACGGCCCTCACGGGTCAAAATGTGACAAAACGGTTGACAACAGGGTTCCGGCAACCAGCTGTGACTGGTGCTGCACAGTCCTTTGACATAGGAGAAACAAGACGTAAGGGAGGTGGTTGGCAGACTGGTTTTTTGGGGACGCCCTGTACTGGTTTGGACGGCCTCCCATCTAACATTGTGTTGATCATATCAAGCGGGGCAAACGCGTGTTCTCAACCAGCGCGCCGATGGGTTGGAACTTGGAAGCGGGTAAAAGCGCACAGCAAATGGCTGCAAACTCTACTGCCCTTGGTTGGTCCTGATGTGCTGGTCTCATTGTGGTCTCGGGCTGGTTTCGCCTCCCCCCATTTGCGTGCATGTTTCGCTCTCACCTATCGCCGATGGCAGCTTGCCCCACACACTCAAGGTGCTGCATTCAGACTACACTGCACTTGTGACTGACGTCTACGTATGACTTGCACCTCACCAGCCCTGGTTAATCTTGCATAGATGGTGGGGGGCGGTGGTCTCGACAGTGATTGCCCAGGCCGTGTGCCCCAGCCGGGACCCACCATACAATCAAACAATCTTGTGTGCAAATGAGGTGTTGCATTGCACGCAGCATAATAGCTTTGGCACACAGTTGCGGCCCGTGGCGCTGTGCACCCTAGTTGTTCAAAGCCATTCGCAATGCAGTTAACAGCTCGAGACTATGCATGCTAAGGTTTGTCAAGACCACAGCATGCCCCCACCACGCCCTCAACGAGCATGATGAACACCCGCCAGAAGAAGGGCCTGTGCTCCCTGTAGTGTGTGAGAGCAGAGCGGTCCACATGCATGCATACCCTGCAGGGGCGGTCATCCATTCCTGCATGCGTTGTCATTTTGGCGGCGCTTGAAGCCTGCCAAAGCATGCCTGTGTTACCGTTCTGCTCCCTCATCGAGCGCTTGCCGTGCATTGCACCTTGACCTGGCGAAGCGAGGGATATGTATTCTAGATGGCCTCAACTCTGGTGTATGATGCGTGCTTATGTCAGGTGGAGCCCAGACGAGGCGGATCTGCTGGACGAGGCCTACAAGGCGGTGCCCATGGCGGAGCAGACGCCTCAGTGGCAGCGGGTGGCAGAAAAGTATGCTGAGCTGGCCAAGCGCTGCGGCAAGTCCGTAACACAGCGGACGTCAAAGCAGTGCAAAGAGCGGTGGAACAACCACCAAAAAGCAGGTACGTCGATGCGGTTGACCCATGAAAGCTGTCTGGTACCGCATCACGTCACGCGGGCCAGGAGTCATCTACTCATCCTGCCTCCCCCAGTTCACGCGCTGCCGTGCTGGAGGCATTGGCTTGCAGCCAGCCGCAAGCGAGCTGGGACCAGCTGTTACGCCTTGGGCCACACCTCATGCGTTGCCATACTGCATGCTTACAGGTCTGACCGACAAGCCATACACCTTGGAGGAACAATATGTACTGGCAACCAGCCCATGCGGAGCTGGGCAACCAGTGGCAGGCAATGACGGAGCGCTTCACGGGGCGTTCTGCCAACGACCTGAAGAATGTGAGCATATATTACTCTGTCATGAACGCCTGGCCTCGGCCTCAACACTGTGGCAACGGCGCATGACGCCAACCTGATCCATGGCTGAAACCCTGTAACTTGTGTTGCCCACTGTTGTAACGCTCACCTCCTCACCTTGCGGTCGGGCAACATGTATTGCCTCCCAACTGAATCCGCAGGTGTGCCTGTGTGTGCCATGGCTGTGCGTATGACACCTGCAGTTTGTGAACTCGACTCTTCGGCTCAAGACCGCCAAGGCTGCGCGCCTACCTGGCTTCAAGCAGTACTGCGCCCAGGCGAAGGCTGCAATGAAGAAGGCTGGCTGCAAGACCGTCGACGCCACTGTAAAAGGGCAGGAGCTGAAGGCTGCGCTGCAGGCCATCCTGGCAGCAAACATCCGCCAGCCGCAGCAGGGCGGTGGGATCGCCGCCAACATGCGCGCACAGGATGCCATTGCGGGCGGCGCGCAGCGCGTCCACGGCCCCACAGCCGCAAGCGCAGGCGGCCGCCACCTGCCAGGGCTGCCTGCGCTTGGCGGCCAGCAGCAGCGCGGCGCAACGGCCGCTCAGGATGAGGATGCGCTCTTGCGCTACCTGGGCTCCAATGAGCTCAGAGACATCCACTTTGATGACTGGAATGAGTTGGGCCTCGGCAGTGATGACGAGGAGGAGGAGGGCTTGGGTGTCCAGCAGCAGGGCCAGCAGCAGGGCGGCGTGACTGAGGATGAGGACTACGCTGACCTCGACTTTGCCGACTTCAGCAGTGATCAGGAGGACGGCGGTGGCAGCGGCAGCACACGAATGACCCGCCAGCCTTCTGGCGGCAGCTCCATCTGCCAGCCGGCCTTTGGTACTGGTAGTGTAGGCGGGCATGGCTGGCAGCAGCCTCACCACTCCTATAACATGCAGCCTGTGGGCGTCTCCGCCCTGCCTCTCCCTGCATATCTGCAGCAGCAGCAGCCGTCCCAGCCGTGGCAGCAACAGCCGGGCTATGCTTCACCGTCGAGCAGTTTCGACCTGCTTGGCAGCGACAGCCGGCACGCTTGGCACGGAGGAGCCTTTCCCGGGTGAGTGTGGTGTGGTGTGTGGTGTACATTAGGGGATTAGGTACATACAATAGCTGCATGGATGGGGTGCTCCCTGTGTGGCGTCCATAGCGCAGCTGGCCAAGGTACATGCTTGCCAGCAGTGCTGCGTTCCCTCTCTTGCCCTTCGTGGCACGTCAGCCGCTGGTTATACAGGCCAAGCACAGGGAGCACTCCCTGTGAACTGCCGCAATTTGCATTTTGCGCTGTCTGCTTAGCCAGCATGTGTTTTTGTTGTCCCTCCTTGCAGGTGGGGATACCTTGCCAGGCCTGGGTGATGTGCTAGAGCACTTCTTTGCAAGCGCTGGTGGTGAGGGTGCGCTTGATGATGATGTGCCAGCGGGAGGCGCACAGCTGTTTGAGGGGCCCTATGAGGTGCGTGACCCAGCAGCAGCAACACTGGCAGTGCCCTTGACTGTAGCGCGGAATGCACACGGCTGCATTCCGCTATGCTGCATTCTGCGATGTGCACCTGCTTGCTTTCAGGCAGGCACCCAGCGCTGGCTGCTCAGGGCCCAGCCAATGCCTGCCACTTAACGACTCAAATGTTTGTGCCAGAGCCTGTGCACCTGCAAGCGTGCACCGGCTGCACAACCACACCTGGCTGAGCTTGCACCACGATTAGTGTTGAGCGCTGCAGTTGAGGCTTACATACTGACCTGATCATCCGCCCGGTGTGCTCCTCCCTCCCACCCATCACGCACAGCAGGACCTGCCGGGCCAGGACCTGCTGGGCCAGGTTGTGCTGGGCCAGGACCTGCTGGGCCAGGACCTGCTGGGCCAGGACCTGCTGGGCCAGGAGCAGCCGCCGTGTGAGCCCATGGGTAGTGGCATTGCAGCGTCGCATCATGTGTCGGGGCACAGCCACCCCTACGGCTCGCAGCTGGGCTATTACAACCACCAGCGGCAAGGCATTGCTGGCCAGGATCGCGGCATGCATGCGTACTTGCAGCAGCAGCACGCTGTGCAGCAGCAGCACGCCGTGCAGCAGCAGAACGGCGTGCAACAGCACTACGACTTGCAGCAGTACGGCGTGCAGCAGCACGACTGCAGCCACATGCAGCAGCCGCCACAGCTGCAGCCGCCCCAGTATGCCCCCGCCGCTCCTGTTCATGTGAGTGCTGCGGCAGTGCCGTCCTGTGCAGTGCGGTGCGGTCGTGAGGGCATACCGGGTTTTGTAGGATTCGGCCAACCGTAATGGTGCCGGTATAGTTGTGAGAGCATGAACAGTATCTTTGTTGAGCGCGTTTCATGCACGGAGCCCTCAGGACGAATGGCGAGCTTTGAGAAGGTTCCATTCGCTGTACTGTCTGGACTTGCATGCTGCGGGTGGCGCCATTCACACCATGCTTGCCCCCTTGCAGTATAACTGGCCTGGCAGCACACGACCCTCACTCCACCAGCTGGCAGGGCAACCCTTCAGCCACTCGCACCGGTCGGTCGACGTGTTCGGCCATGGTGTCAGCCTGAACAACCCACATGTACAAGACACGAGACACAGAGCCCGAATACGACTTGCATGAGCGGGGGCGTTGCTTCACGTACACAACTTGCTGGCATCCTGCTGCGTCTTTTGCCCGGTTGTGCATGCAGGCGATGCACCTGGACGGGCAGGCGGGCTGGCAGGCAACGCACGCGGGCATGCAGCCCATGCAGCCGGCTGTGCAGCCAATGCAAAACCACCAGTACCACTTGCACGGTGGTCCTATGGTGATGCCGCCACGCCAGCACGTGGTGTTCCAGGGCCAGTCGATGCAGTATGGTGGGCATGGGCTGTACCCGACCTACCAGCAGCACCATGGGAATGGCAGTCACGTCATGCAGCCGCCGCCACCTCAGCACTCGGTGCCCTTCCAGGGCCAGGCGTGGCCGCCGGCCCCGTATCGCCAGTGATGCTGCTGGCCCTGTATCACCAGTGATGCCGCTGCCATGAACAACGCCAGCCGCCTCACCTGCTGGGCGCTGAAGGCCAGTGGCTTGCATCAGAGCAGCGCAGGCAGAGCTTTGGCACAGGCTGCTATGGCGATATGAGTGCCGGCCTAGCCAGCTGCGCAGGTCGTGGCTTACACGCGGGGTATGTGTGTGTGTGTGTTTGAGTGTGCGTGGCGTGTCACACCCAGGAAGGCCGGTTGTGGTCTTGCCCCTGCCTTTTGTCCAGTGTGCTGTGACATGTGGATGGCTGAGGAAGCCGCCGCTTGTGAGTTTGTGTGCGTTTTTGTTCATTGTGTCCACCATGTGGCGTTACATGTTATTTACTCGTATGATTAATGATTGATTGTGATTGTGTGTGTCCTGATTGATCCTGTGTGAGTTAACTGTACTGACTGTGATTGGAACTTCCTCCTGTGCCAGCAGGAGACCTACTGCATACACCTCGCTGGCTGTGTGTGCCAGTGCATGCGTGTGCAAGCATCACATGCACCTTCGGGGTCTTACTTTGGCCGCAGCGTGCCCCTGGCCTCTTGTCTCAATTGATTCAGTGATGCGTATTTCCTGATATCTAGCCCAAGGCTGCTTAATGTCTTTTTCTGTGTCAGGATCAATAAGCGTCGCTGCTGCCTGATCCCATAACGTTAACCAAAGCCCGCCTATTGATTACGGCAGCCTCCATGGCTGTCGACAAATTCGTCACAATCCCGCAGGCCTGCTGCTGCCCATGCTATTGACTGCGGCTGCACATGCGCAGGGACAAATAGTCCCTGTGGCAGTGCCCCAGTTCGCCACTGCGTTAATTATACCTGCACGTGAGCGACTGCTGCCGCCTTCTTTGCGCCTGCGCGGTGAACGATAATGAGTGCGCAATGGGCGAGCAACTGACTTGGTGATGTCCTCACCCAGCACTTGCCTTTTGCCGTGCCTACACGCGCAACGTTTTCTACTGCGCAGCTCTCAAGCGAAAGTTTTCTTCCATGCCAGGTGGCGTAGGCCCAACCCGTGAATGTCTCTCTCCCACGTGTACTCTTGACTCCAGTATACCCGTACCATTCGAATCGAATGCTACCCCGGCTACCTGAACCCCCTGCGCGTGGAGTCCCCATGGCATTGCCCCAGCTAGCTAAAGCGATCTACG
>BDDA01000169.1:2782-31616 GCA_001662385.1 Chlamydomonas asymmetrica | reverse complement strand
GTGATAACGAGTGTGCGCAATGGGCGAGCGACTGACTTGGTGATGTCCTCACCCAGCACTTGCCTTGTTGCCATGCCTACACGCGCAACGTTTTATACCATGCAGCAATACTTTCCCTTCATGACAGGTCTCTTATACACCTTTTCTCACGTGTACCCTTGACTCCAGTGAATCGAATCGATGCGAATGCCACTCCTGCCTCCCCCACAGCAAATCCCCTTGCATGAACACTGCCGAACACATTCTCTCTCGCAATACTGCTGTTCTTCCCTCGTCATGTACCGTATTTGGTAAATGCTCATTTTGTGCCCGGCAACGCCGCAATAATGCGCGCCCGTGCCTGGCATCTACAATGCTGCCCACAACGGTGACGCGCTTTGCGCACGAGCTGGTTCCTTTTACAGGCGCCTCGTGTGCATTGTCGCATCAATAACGGGCGCTCATGTCTCTGTACACCATGCATACTGCTGGTATCGCCCATGCCTCCGGCGCTCCATGCATCCTCTTGATGATCCATACTCACTCCATGCAAACTGCTCAACCCTCGCTCAGAGGTCTGCTGCCTTTGCATGGCTTCATGAACCTCCCCAGACCCTCAAAATAGCGATATGCTCCTGAAACGGGGCTTGACTGCTGACTGACCGGCTGCTGACTGACTGACCAACACATGACGGGGTGCGGAGGTGCTTGATGATTCTCAGCCCCTGCTGCCCCCATGCGTGCGCGCATCCCGTGCCGCCACCACCGTCACCACCTTGTCCTCCAGCCTCCCGGGAGTGCCCTGCCCCTCCCCTCCTGATATATCTGTAGAGCTCGATCCGTACTGTTGCTGACTTTGCATGTTGGTGTGTGGTTGGCTGGCACCAGCGCTGACCCTGACAGAGACATTTGCTGTGGCAATTAGCTTGCCCCTTTGATCAAATTAGGCGAACATGAACTGATCTACTTTGTGTTTGTGACCAGGCGAGACTGCCGCTGTGGTTTTGCAGTTGCCGACCACAGTGGGTATGGCAGCTTTGAAAATGTTTGATACGGTATGAATTGATCAGAACGGTGGTACAACACCTGACAGCAACTCGGTCAAGGCCTGGTTGTTGTGTGTACGGTTGGCGTTTGGCTGCAGCAGACGCAACGCACCGCGTGCGTCATGCTGCAGTTTACCACGTACGGACGCAGCCACCTCTTCCTGGCCTGCACTCCCCATGCATGACAACAACGTGTAATGGGTTAAGCCTCACAAGCCTTGAACTCGTGGGCCACAAGCAAGGCACGACTGCAATGCTAATGAGTAATGGTCTGCTCAGACTGCAGCCTCAAGGAATGGATCGTTAATGCACTGCAGCACCCCAAACATCGGCAGCATCTCACATGCACATGCAGATGCGCATGGATTAAAGCCGATCAGCGCCTGCAGTGGGTGTGCCCTCACCCGTGGCACGGCGTTGCATGAAGAATGGAACATCGTCACATGCAGCGAGCCCGACAGGCCAGCTCTGACAGGATCACGCAGCATGGAGGTCGACGCCTTGGCGGGGACCATGGTTGCTGCCAGCGGTAACGATCTTGTTGGAGGACTGGACCCGAGGCGAGGTTGTAGCTTGGCCACTCAGTCACTCACTGCACGGCTGGGCAGGCCCTAGTCAGTATCAGTGCTTAGCTGCCAGCAAATGCTGGTGCATGCCCGCCAATCCGCCATATCCTCTCGGCATTCCACCCAAGCAATCAAGTTTGACCACGATGGTGGACGGGCGCACGCTGTGCAGCTATTCAGGGTTTGGATTGCAGTGATCTGCGATTTTGTGACCTTTGGAGAAGGGCACAGCGAGTGACAGCGGCATGCATCGGCAGCAGAGCGGAGTCGTTTGCCCATGCACACCAATGGTGTTTTTGGTGGGTTTTTCAGAAATCCTGGTTTTACCGGCGGACGCCCTTCGGGCGTCAATCCTGGGTGGCAGAATTCCGGCGCCTACTCGCCGGCGCCAGGAACCATCCCACATTGGCTTGAATTTGGCCCGTTGCTCGCATGAACCAAACCATTGTCTGTTACAGTGTGCATGCAAGCCTCTCACTACTCACTGTCACAAACGATGCGTGTTTGATTTCATGGATCGGGCTTCACGCTTCAGCCCCATCACAGCTGTACAATCGCTTCAGGGACACAGCCGAGCGAGCTGAACGAGCATGCAAGGCCAGGGGGGTTGCTGGGGGGTGTCCCCCGGGCGGGAAAATTTTGAGGATTCCGCCCGGCTGGATGCAATTTTGCACAAGGCAAAGCATGCACGGGCATCAGCATAAGCCCAGCTGTGTCCTGCCTTGCAAGCATATGAAGCCTTTGCCGCGCTGATGCCAACCCTCATGCTAACCTTGCACCGTTGAAGATGCGCACTGACACCTGGCTAAACTGGCAGGAGTAGCAGAAGGCACAGGGGGGTACCCTGGCCACATTGACTGCTATGCTGTATCAACCCGGAGGAGAGGGCATGAACACGCATAGCGTGCACGGCGGCGCTGCCATGTGCCTAACAAAGGGATTCCGGCTCAGCACCGTGACGGCAGGATTTCCGGCGGGTGCTGGACAGCAAAAGTGCGAAATTCCGGCGGTTGGCGGTATTCCGGCGGAAACAAAACACTGCACACCATATCCTCATATTCATGCACCTCAGCAGGCAACCTGACCTCAGGGCAATTTGTGCAACCGCTCGTGCAGCCACTCCCGGCCTGACTCAGACTGTCTGAGCCTCTGGCTATACTGGTCTGGATGATGTCATCTCTCTCTCCCTCTCTCTCTCTCTCTCTCTCACTTGTTGCCGTTCCCCTGAAGTGACTTGTGCACTGCTTCAACCCTGAACCCTTACCTCTCCGTGCTGCACCCAATGACCTAACCCAACGTAGCATAGCGGTATGTGCGTCTAGCCGCCTACCCATGCATGCATCACTGAAATCATGGTTCAGTGCTCATTGTGCATATCGGTCGGCCGCAACTCCCGAGAGGCAGCCCTGCTGTCCGTCCCCCATTCCCTCAGCCCAGTACACCAGTCGATGCGTACCAGCAACCCCGCCGCCGTTGTGCATGCATGGCAGTAGCGGCACGAGCGGTACGTACAGCAGCGCACTCCGCAGCAACACCACCACCTCACACTGCAGCCAGCTGGGAGGGATGGGCAGGACCCATGGGTGAACCACTGAACCCCCAATCGGGAGACCCATAGGGGGAACGGAACATGCGCGGCATGCGGTATGTTCCGTATTGTTCCTGGGCCCCTCGCCATCTCCTCGCCAGCCTGTGGAAACCTACACATCATTGCAGCTCCATAACCTCCCCACACCCAGACATGCGCGTCTGCACCGCGCACAGGACCAACGCACTCCCGCCCATAATGGGAAGCGCATACACGCACCTCTCCAGCATTGTGCGTTGTGGAAGCCGGCACCTGGTAAATTGGCAGCTACTAACACGGCCATAACTCCAGCATGCAGATTACAAAGAAATGGAAAACAGCAGGGCAAGCATGATGTGACCGTTCAATTGAGTGTGCATGGCGACAACATGTAGGAGCAAACATGTCGACTATCAAGCTGCGCCGTGCCACAACGGGAGAAAATGGGCGAGATCAGGCAAGGTGGTGAACACCGTGCACAAGCTAGCAGGGTTCAACCAACATCGTCCTGCCTTGAGAGCGGGTTAGCAAGGCTGAGGTTAGGACCGAATTTGTTGGGGCTGCGTGGCAGCTTGTGTTCCGTGAGTGTGGACCGTGTTGGAAAGGGATGCGCAAGGCAGATCTGTCGACCAGCGGTGGTTTGGTGTGGTTTGGTGTGGTGTGTGGTATACTGGCGCCAGACAGCGCTCAGAACCAAGCTCAGCAGCGGTTGGGCTGTGCTCGAGGGGGCGGAATGCCATAAACGCGGCACACAATCGCTTGGAGATAATGAAGAAAAAGCTTAAAGCTTCACAGACAGATTCTTGGCTTGTGGTTTGTAGTGGAATTATTTCGGTACCGTACGCACACATGCCAGCTAAGCATGCCATCCACCTTATCCATGTGCGATGGGGGCGCATGCTGCTGGATGGTGCTAGTGTTGATACTAGGTCCAATGCAGCAGGCCGGATGGTGGGCTGGCTGCCGCATGAAGGCATAAGAAGAAGAATTAAGCGCATGCACTAGCGGTGCTGGCCCCGCCCGTTAACAGCTAGCGAATCAGGATCCAGTAAAGAGTCACTTCTTGTCACATCTTGGATGCTGTCGTGCCAGCGGGCTTTCAGAGTTGCAGATGTACAGGCACTGGTGTTTGCTTTTACCTGGCAGGGCACGTGATGGATTGAGCAGATTTACGGCGGTA
Organism: Chlamydomonas asymmetrica; assembly: GCA_001662385.1. NCBI lineage: Eukaryota > Viridiplantae > Chlorophyta > Chlorophyceae > Chlamydomonadales > Chlamydomonadaceae > Chlamydomonas > Chlamydomonas asymmetrica. The sequence continues at coordinate 27,278 of BDDA01000169.1, read as the reverse complement.
CGGTTGTCATGTGCTCCAACAGGGCACATGAGTGTAGACACGGATAGGTGGCATGCTGACAAGGGCACATGGGTAACGACCGATGATGGACATTATGCTTGCATGCTGGCATCAGCAGTACCTGAGATGCCATGACATGCAAGCAAAAGAGCATTGGGTGAGTGTGGAATAAACCACCATCTATGGCAACATCATGAAAACAAAGTATTTAGCTGCCGGGTCTCATGCCTATTATGGCAACATCATGAAAACAAAGAACTTGGCTGCCGATGAACAGTGCTTTGGGAGCATATCGTGATTTACGCACGAAGACTGGCTGTTTGTTGCTATTCAGCATTAGGGAGCTTGCATCATTGCATGCAGCAGTTGCATCGCGTACGAGCACCATACGCTGCTCGCGTGCATGTCACACTTGTTACTTTAATCGTTGGATGGCTTGACGGACCACCGCATGTTACCACAGCAGTGCGTGATCATCAGACACATGCAGGATATCTACCTGCCTCCTCCGCCAAAGGCACTAGCCGGCCTGCTGCTGCTGCCGCCGCCCCTGCCACTCATGGGGGGCATGGCGCTGCTCCTTGCGCTGCCCGGTCTGCTGCTGCTGCCGCCGCCACCACCCTGGATGAGGCCGCGCTGGCTCTTGTTGCCTCCCGTACCCATCCCCATACCAAACCCACTCTTGCTGGACATGCCCTGAAATCTTGCCGCGCCACGCTTGGCCGCGTCACGGTCGTCAGGGTCCTCCGAATCGTCGTCGTCGTCGTCCGTGTGGATGTCGGTGTAGAGCGAGGCCTCACGCTCGACCGTAACGGACATGCGCGATTTGCCGGCCATCTGGGCGCGCCGCGAGGTGGTGCCGCTGCCTCGGAGCGCGGTGCCGGCGCTCATGACGATGGCTGGCTGGTTAGCAAACAGCGCACTCGCAACCCTGGACGGGGACGCGGATAGCGAGCCTGCGCCTTCGGAGTTGCGTCCGATGCTCACGATGACCTGTGGCGAGCGCAAAAAGGTGGATGTAATGTGGTGCAACATCAGGGGGGCGTTGGCCGAATGCGCGACCCATGTGGTCGATTTCGATGCAAGCAGGATGCTACAAGGCCTCAAGGCAAGACATGCCGAGAGCCGCGAACGAGATTGAGATGGATTGAGCGCAACTGATGACTGAAACCTTGACCCCTGAACCCTACAACCCCATGCATGGCACCCTAAAAACCCTAAACCCTAAACCCTAAACCCTACAACCCCATGCATGGCACCAGCCATGGACCAGGCTGCTGAAACAGGTCGTGTAGCCTGCAGGGATGCAGCGAGGGATGTCATGTGACACAAGCACCGGCAGTAAGCATTTGCAGCACCTGTGCCCTCTGTGTGAACAAGACGGTAGCAGCCCGCAACACACATACATACAGCCTGGCTGCCAAGCCTGGCTTGCGGGAGCTCTGAACGCCACCCATATTGTACCTGCAAATATGTGCTGTACTGTACATAAGTACTGCGGCTTCTTTGCATCGCTCACCTCCTCGACTTCCTGCATGAAGCGCTTTATGTTCTTTGTCTTTGGGTACTTCCTGTGAGTGGCAGGCGGTGGAGCCATCACATACACAATACACTAATGCAGCGTGTGGGTGCTGACTGGTTAGGATGGAGGTGAAACCCAATCTACGCAGCACTGCCTTAACATCGCTAGCTGCGCGTCTCAACGGGGTTGTCCGGTTTGGTTGATGGACTGGCAGCTGCAGAAATCATCTGGATGTTTGGCTTACCAGTTGCCCGACACCTCAGTAAACACCAGGCCTGCCGCCTTCTTATGCTCCAGCCAGTCATCCAGTTGCTGCTTCTCGTCCGGACCAAATCTGCAGCGTGGTGAGCGCAGTGAGCGCAGAGTGCTGGTTGATCGCAGGCAAGAGCGAGGGCTGTGAGTGCTCATCCAAATGCACGCAGCGTGCAGGCTAGGGCTGGGGGCAGTCACCCAAGGCCGACCATCAGGTTGAGCTTCGCCAGGCGTGAGGAGCACACACATCTTGTTTGTGCACGAGCACAAAGCACATGCCTATGTCGAGCACGCTAAGCCGGGCAAACAGCTGCACACTTGAAGATTTCGGCCTCGGCTGGACAGCTCTGGTAGGTGTGCAAGGCACCAAAGCAATCCTAAACACCCTCACACAGTATGCAACGCGGCCTAGGCCTATGCAAACCAATGCTACAACATTGGCATGTGCGCTCATCCCTACCTGGCGAGCAGGCGTTCGTGGTTGCGGTAGATAGGCTGGCTAAGGTACGGCACCAACTGCAGCTTCTTGACGAACCTGCAAAACGGTTCACAGGGGTAAAGGGTTCAGGAGAGACACTACGGACACCATGTTCATGCCTTGAGGTCAGCGGCCGTGATTGATTGATTGGCGTGGACTAACCTTGACAAGTATATGAGGCATGCATGACACGCATGCCAGCGGGGAAAATCAAGCTTCCCTGGAGCAAACGTGAAGCTGCTGCCTGATGACAGGCGTACGACAGTGATGCAGTCAGCATATTCCCCCGCCATACCCCCGTCTGCCTCCGACCCTCTCTCTCCAGCCAGCATGTGTGCTGGTAGTGCTGGTCAGGATAGATACGGTAGCCAATGCCGCGGCCTGCTAGGCCCGCACGAAGATCCAGAGCAGTGTTACACATTGATTAGCATATCAGTACAACAGGTTGGCGGAAAATGAACATGCGAACGCTAATCAGCTGGAGCCCACGTAGAGGCGTATGGTGAAAAGAAGACCTCGCTCACCAGTTGTTGGTGCCTTGTGGTCTTGGGGCCGCGCTGCGGGGGCGCGGCGCAGGCGGGTCCAGCCTGAGGCGGCCAAAATAGTCACGCAGCAACCTCTCAACCACCGTCAGCGTGGTGTCGTCCTCCTCCGCCTCCCCAAACCTGCACAATGCATGCAGCATTGGGGTAACGTCTCACGTGTGGCATGATGACCATCGAATGACCATGCCCATTCACAAATGCCACACAGAGCTGCCCTAGCGTCTCTCCTCCATCCGTTCAAAGCACACATGCAGGCATTATCGATTTATCAGTGCGCAATAACAGCATGGGGATCCCGGGAAGGACTAGTAGGACTAAAGACGGGAAGACAAACGGGGCATGCAACAAGTGTAATACTGGATGTACGGAACATGAGGTGGGAGGGGGGACGGGGCCACCACCAACATGCCCCTCCAACACGATGGCAATGCCCACAACCCCAAGTGCATAACTCACGTCTCCGTGAAGCAATTGTCGAAGATGATCGTGCGAACCTGCTCCACCACGTCGGGCACAACCACCGCCACCTCCGAGTGATACTCCGCCATCGCCACATGCAGGTCGTTGACACGGTTGCGAACCTCCCTGCAGAGAGCGTCACGCACACACACGCAAACGCACACGCACACAGCAATATGGATGCACCAGCCAGCGGGTGGTTGACCTCATTCCCGCAATCCCCTCCTCTGCGCACCTGAGCACGAGCCGTTCCGGCGAGCTCTTGATGTAACATAACGTTCCTGGCACTTCCCCCAACAGTCACAGACCAGGGAGAACCGTAATCTGCCTAGATCGACGCCCGTCATGAAGCAGTCGGTCCATGTGGCCATGCCTGGCTTACCTGGCTTGGCCATGCTGACACCAAGCACACGTACCACTCCAAATTACGTTGATTACAGCGATCAGCAGTAGCAATGAGCCAAAAGGCCCTCATGATCCCTCCAGATTACTATATCAGGCTCACGTTATCATGGCCAGGGTCGCCGCGCCCTGCCAGGTGCTGAGCACGTTTCTCTTCTTGACCTCCGCCTCCTTCGGCGCGGCCGCCTCGCCCTTGGCGGCGTCAATGTTGAACACCTGGCTGCTGTTGGTGTGGCCGGGGCCCGCAGCCAGCAGCGTCTGCACCGCCTGCAGCACCTTTGGCAGCAGCTCTGCAGGCGCGCACAGGTGCAGCAATGCAGGGCAGCCAGCGTTGCAGACATGAGGCGTACTCAACATGATGTAGGGCTCCAGTTGTCCGTGACGCGTTCTGCCGTACGAGTGCATGCGAGGCGTAGCAGTCAATCCCGGGGCTTGTCCACTGTCCCGGTGTGGTTTAGCGCAGCTGTGGCAGATGGAGCAGGGGGCGCCCACATGCAGGCTTCCACACCAAGAAGCAAAAAAAAAAACAGGCACCCAACGTGCCCAGACACCATGCAGGACAATGCGTGCATGCATGCTCCACATGCTAGCTAGAGTGGTGGGTTGCTGTGGGCAAGTGCCAACCACAACGTCTCAACATTATGGATTCATAGAAGTTTGTCATGTGGCCTTGCGGCCATGCGTGGATGAGTTGCATGGCACACCAATTGCTGCCTGGCTGAGTAATTGATTGACTGAGGTACTGAGGTACTTGGGTTTGCTCGGCCTGAAGGCTACCCTGGAACCCCATGCTTACGGCCTGAGGCGAGGCCATTTAGGTGTGAGGCAAACACGCCATGCCCGATTGATGCTGCTGGCTGCCCCTTGTTGGCTCCGGAAGGTCCACACCGGCCTACAGGCCGAACAGCATTATTGGTGTTATGGTGCTGCAAACACTATCAGCACTCACGGTAGATGTCGGCGTGTGTGGAGCGGCGCTTGCTCGCCAGCGTCTTGGTGGCCGTCATGTCGGCGACGACGATCGAGTTCACATCCATGAGGCTGAGCTCCTCTCCCGTCACCAGCTGCACCACGTTGGTCAGGCCAGCCTGAAAAGTGCAAGCGTAGGGGGCGCACGTCAGAACAGCTGGGTCAGCACCTGCTGCTGTACTGGCTCACTAGTGCTGATCGGAGAGTGCCTTGCTGTATTGTCAGCATGTGCAGCTAGGTACTGACACATAGGTACCGCATGAGCTTGCAGGGAGATACACTTGATTCTGCTGTACGTTGCGCTATACAGAATTAATTGGGTGCTCATGCGGTCGCCTTGCAGGCCATTTGCCTCGTTGTGTGTTGCTTGAGAGCATGTGCCCAGAATGTGCGTATGCATGCTGGCAGGCAATTGCAGCTCAACAGAAATGGAAAAATGATCGACCTGCAGCACTCCACTGCTGCCACCACGAAGCACGCGTTGCAAGGGTTGGTGTGACGTAAACATAGCAATGCATTGCAAGGGTCGGTAACGCCTCGCTCGTGAGACTCACGCTGAGCTTCTCCATGAACAGCCCCGTCACCGACTCGACCAGCTGCTGCGACACCTGCAATAAGTTACCAGATGCGCGCTATCGTAGTGGTGAGCCCCAACAGCCGCACGCTACCGTATTGAAATCGGTCCATGGAAGTGCACATCCGGTGGCCTTGCTTGCTGGCTGTTGATGGTAATTGGCTGGGTGGTGGCATTCAGAATGCCATCTGCATGCAGCCACTTGGTGCAGATTGGTTTCTGGTGGTACGGGATAGCCAGCGGTCTTAAGATGCAGGGCCAGATAGGATAGCACAGTATCTTCCTGGCATCAGGAACATGTCAACCCACGCAGCAGCACTGACTACATACACCGTCAGGGTCCGATTTTGCTTAGGGATGTTGTGGTACTGTCCTGCCTATCTACACATTCATACCTATATGGTGCAGGCTCCTGCCCTCAACCCTATGGGTGCTGCTTATGAGAACCATGACACAACACATCCATTCTTGCAAGCACCATGTTGGAAGGATTGCCCCGAACCCAGGCTTGCACGTACAATGCCGCTTGATGCCAAACACGCAGATGGGAACATCACTAACATCACCAAATACCGAGTGCACGCACCGTCTTGAAGCTGCTCAGCGTCATGCTGTCGAGGGTCAAGCACAGGTTCGTGTTGTCGTCGCCGCTGTCCTTCGTGCTTGAAGCCAACGGCCGTGGCATGCACAGCCAGCTTGCCACACGCTGCAGAAGCGCTCGTGTGTCCAGCACCTGACCCAGCCCAGGAAACCAAATGCGCACAAGGGTCCTCACGCATACGCACGCTGCATGGCCTCAAGGGAGGCACGCTGCACCGCCCAACGGAAAGCAAACTGCATAGCCCCACAAGAAGCGAATAACAAAGTGTTACGGCTGCTCTGATCCTCTCCCTGAGCATGGCCATACTACGGGCATCTGGCTGGCAGGCCTGTTATGAGCAACAACAGCTAAAATCAGTCCGAATGCTACTTGTACTGCACTCAAAGCGACCTCTGGCCCATTCATCAGTCGCCACAACCAAAATGCCAGTAGCAGTGAGCGAATGCACCCTTGACACACTCCAGGACACACAAGATCCACTGCATGACTGACTTCCTGCATTGCGGTGAGAGAGCTGACTGTGATGCCACCTGCAGTGCATAAATGGGGCTCACAGGCCATGCGCATGCCCAGCAGACGTGTGACTGTGTCACTACCCTAGAAGCATGCACGCACCTGCACCCTCAACGTGTCGCCAGTGGTGCCCATCAGCTGTGACTTCACCTCGCCCAGTAGCTCCCCGATGTTGCTGAGCAGGGCTATGAGCGGGCCTGTGTCGATTGAGCCGCCGCCGCTGCCGCCGCCGCCGCCGCCACCGCCACCGCCCTGCAACAAAGCACACACAGGAGGAGCGTTTGCACAGGCTGTGGTGAGGCCTAGGAGGACACCACTGGTGCAACGTCCAATACGGAATGGTACACCAGTAAACAGCACAATAATGAGCGCTGAGCCCTTGTGGTCGTTGTGCTCTCTATCCCTGCTGAGGTTGGAGGTTTGGACCCCTCCCTGTGCCCAAGTAAACGACGGGTCCGGCTTTCCCCACTTATCCGAGGTGGGTGTAGTGTACTGACGTGATAGCATGGGCACACAAGCAGGTTGACATGCCAACTGCATGTGTCAGTACCGTGTAATGCGATGGTTTTGGCCTCCTCTGCTCTACCTCTTCTGCTGGTCCCCATCTGGGGGAAGCGTAGGCTGTTGGCCGACACGCTCCTGATGTAACATAACATAACAATGCGATGGTGACCCTTCGACCGACACTGCTGGCATACCGGTATATGCGGATACAGTGCCAGCGTACCTTCTCCACCACCTTGAGCATCTCCTTGATGGTTTCGGTGTGTGTAGCGCCGCCTCCATTGCCGCCTATCTTGTCGATGCGCTCCAGCAGCACCTTGACGGCAAGGCTGATCATGGCCCCGACGTTCATGTCCTCGTCCTGTGTTGCACACAGCCACGCACAATGGCACACGATGACACGACGCATGCATGCCAAGATGGCTGACCTGAGTCCTCTCAGGAGTGTTGTGCACTGACATGCAAATTCAGTATTGCCAGTGAGCCTTCAAAGGCCGGCAACGAGCGCTTTTATGCCAAGCAAGGCATACCACACATTGCCATGTGACCGCAGCATGTGCCATTAGTGCCATGCGCGGTGCACTTAGCCCTGCGCCTGTGTCTGCCTTGTAGTTTGGAGGGAGGGAGGGAGGTCGAAACGGCCATGAATCAACATCAGAACCAGCTATAACAGTCCCGCAAGCCATGAGGACACCCCCCTAGTGTGTACATATCATCCTGCAAACAACATGGGATTTGCAGCCAAGACAGGCCGCTATTCCATAGATGGAGACCGGCCATGAGGCAGGCAGGGATGACGGGAACATCCACACAGCGTCCCAGCGCCCGATGTGCAGCCAGGGGCCTGGTGGGCAGCAGGCATTGGACTGAACATGTTTGTCGCACCTGTTCTGAATTCACATGCAACAAACAAGGTAGTCTCACCTCAGGCACGTCGTTGCGGCCGGCCGCAAAGGCAAGCGTGAAGGCGTGCAGGCGCTGCCGCACGGTGTCGTTGAGCGCCAGCAGCATATCGTACAGCAGGTCCAGCCGGAAGGGCTGCACGGTGCACACATGCGCCAACGTACACACACACACGCACAGACCGCTTTTACTACAGCCACCGACTAAGACCATCAGACGGCTGTTCTCTTTGCGGCAGCCGCCAGCTCAGCCCAGACAGCTCGCCACCCTCAGGTGCAGTTCTCATCATAACGCATAACATAAGCACACTGCATGGCCCCACGGAAAGCACACTGCATGGCCCCACGGGAACCAATCAACTCTCAACACACACACCGAGGTACACGCACCAACACGCGCAATCAGGTGGGCACAGTACACATCACATGTGACGACATGCGCCTTACGTAGTCTGGTGCGGCGAACCCCAGTGACAGCCGACCAGGCATGTGTGCAGCGCTTCACACGGTTCGAAGAACCCGCCACCATTTGCCTGTCCTGTCCCTGTTCCCGTCCCCTGCGGACCTACCGCTGCCGGGCCCCCGCCCCCGCCCACTAGGGTTAGGGTTTATTAGGGTTTAGGGAACCTTCCCTAAACCCTAAACCCCCGCCCCACCCTCAACCCAGCCCGTCCCCCTGCCGACCTGTCACCTCTACCTTGAGGGCCCATCCCACCCCCCACGGTCCTGCCCCTACGCCAGCTTTGAGCAGCAGTTATCCGCGCGCGTGATGCGTGCAGTGCACCAACCCCAACCCAGTGTGCATAGCATGCAGCACACGCATGCGGCTGGCCCAGCATCGAGCCCGCGATCCCAGGTGAGTGGTCGAGCCTGAGTTTGCGGATTCCAGCCGAGTACAGAAGCCGCGTGCCGGGGTGCCTGGGCTGTGGTTTCTGGTGAGAGCCGCTACCAGGCTCTGTAGGCCAGCACCTACCTCGTTTTCAAGCAAGCTGCGCACGCCCCTGACGATGGGGTCCACCACCCTGGATTTGATGATCTCTGGCATGCGAGACACCTCCTGCACGGTGCCGACGCCATCAGTTCATCCACGTACCCGCACACAAAGCTCACACCGGATTCAGTTAGTTGTGGTCGTACATGCCGTCCACTCCGCACGCGATATTGAGGTGCGCCTGAGCATGCGAATGCCTGCTCCGTCAACCTGACCTGCAGCATGCTTTGTCTGGTAGTGACGGGGCACAAGTGCTTGCGGTGTCCGCATGATGCAGAAGCACCAGCAGCGACGTGTCATAGGTCAAGCAGCAGCCTTCAACAGTGTAGCGCCCGTGGGCTGCACATGCATTCAACGCATGTGTATGTGCGGCACCATGCATCATCGCCACTTGCTTACTTTGAAAAGAGTCTCAGCGTGCTCCTGGACCGCTTGCTTGATGCGGCTGTTTGAGGTGGTGATGAAGCCTTGCAGCGCCTCCATCTCCACACGTAGCTCCTGCGCAACACAATCATGGACCACCAAGAAACACGCACACGCAGTAACATAACGTTATGCTTGTCATGCACAAAACAACAGGTGCAGGCTGGCTGATACCTAACGCTGACCATGACACTTGCCGGGTTGGGGTTTGCTGCAGACATAACCACACAACCAGCAGGGCTGCCTGCTGCGCAACAGGCAAGAGTCACAAGCAGTACGGCAGCGGCTAGCAGCGTCGATATAAGCCCGCTCATCACCTTCAGCGTCAGTCCACCAAGTCCACTAATGGCTCCAGGCAGGTCGATGCGGGTGGGGGCCACCATGCTGATAGCCGCCAGAATCTGCCAACAAGCATCAATCCATCATCACCGCATGTACGGCCCATGACATCACGTGTATGGTACGCTGCATTGTCTTTGATGGCCAGCACAGTAACCCCAAAGGATGCAGGATGAAGGGCAATGGTGACAGTGTATGGGTGCTGTGCGTGCGGAGGAGTGCGGAGGAGTGGTGAGCAACCAGCGCTTGAGTCAGTCAGGGCACGTGTCAAGTAACCGGCAGTGTCAAGTTCCCAACCAGTGTGAAACTCAACAAAGCCCGGGCGTCCATGCGCCTCACTTGTTTGTATTGGACCTCGATGGCGGAGGTCCAAGTGGTGGTGCTGTCCTCAATCCGCGTGCTGGCCTCCATGTGCTGCACAGCCACTTGCACGCAATGTTGGTTGCAAACTCACGCACACGAAGAGCGCAACAGCGCACGCTCATGCGGTGCCCAGCCATGTCGGGCCCCGCAACATCGGATAGTGCTATTTGTTCATGGCGTGTGCGTTTGCGTGTGTGTGTGCATGTGCGTGTGTGTGTGTGCGTGTGCGTGTGCGACTCACCGCCTTGCTTGATGCCTCCACCTGCAGCCGGAGCTGCTGCACGGCAGCCAGGACGCCCATCATGTCAGGCGCCGGCCCCGCTCGCTCCAACACCTGCACGCAAAGCGCGCGGTTCCGGCATGCAGCGCGCTAATTGTGTGCGAGTCAAGTGACCTACCCAAAGCAGTGCACCTTTATTGGGCGATTGCTCGACAAAGGCCCATGCTTGCTTGACAGAGGCCCATGGCGGCGAACATGTGGTAGCATACGCGACATACCCCCTGGCTACACAGGGTGATGCTGTTATGCTGCGCTTTGCCCTTGTGGGCTTTTAGCATGCCACGTGCATAGCTTGGTGAACCTCTTCTGCTAGTGCCCATCTGGGGGGAGCATGGGCTGTTTAGCCGACACGCTCCTGATGTAACATAACATAACATACACAGGGTGCAGCTGCATGTGTGGCTACAAGGGTTGCTTTATGCCCTCGTATAAGGAGTGTATAAGCCTGTTGTGCTTGGGCATGGCACTAATGGCACAACACACATTTGCATGGGGCATGGTGCCATCCATCCAACCCACCATGTGCGTGAAGCCTGCTGCGCGCAGCCCGCCCCACTCACCTGCACACTGTCGCCGCCCTTGCAGAACAGACCGCCGCGGCCGCCACGTTCCACCACCGGAGGTGCCGGCAGAGGCAGCAGCCGCAGCGTCCGGAGCGCGTCGATGATTGTGGTTGACGTGTGTGAGAGCTCCTTCTGCAGGACTGCTAGGCTCAGTGGGACGATTGGCTGCTCGCAGTCCTTGAACTTGGCGAGGATCTGAGGCAGCAGCAGGAGGGTTGCACCAGCCACGGTTTGGAGGGGCGTGCCACAGCAACAGCATGAGCACATCGCTCTGTCTGAACTCACATAGGTGTTCCTCGAGCAAAGCATGCGGTGCTGCATATGCCTCACCTTTGTTCGGGTGGCACTGTCCAGATGTAATGCAACGCAACATTGGTAACGATGGCGCCTCATTTCAAACCACCGACTCCGCCGATCGTGGCACTAGCGGCACCAGCGGCACCCAGGCGTAACTCTTAGGCGGCAATTTGAAGGCAGGTGTATGACGCACACTGTGCTGTTCATGCACTGGCATCGCCGGGTAAAGTGGTAGCGGTGTGCTGCTGCACATACCTCGTCGCGGGCCTTGGCCACCAGCGCCAGCACCTCCTGGAGCTGCAGCTTCTCAAACTCACGGTCCGGGACCTTGAACTGCACGTACGTAGGCCGTGTGCACATCAATAGACAGCAGGCGGTGCACGACATGAGCATGCACTCATGCAGTGTTCGATATCAGCAACCTGGACATTGATTTGTCATGGCAATTGGCAAACCGCTCGCTCGGGACGAACTGAGTGCGCTTATATCACAAAGCATCAAGCTTGGAGAAATCGGCATCCACGCACATCAACTTGCGTGTGTTTGTGATGCTTCAGTACTGATTCGGTAGCGCCTTCTTGCCCACCCACCTTGCTCATGAGCTCCTCCTCCAGCAGCGCCAGCAGCGCCGCCACCTCCTTGCTCACCACACCCCGCACGCCATCACCACGCATCACCTCGCCCAGCTGCACCGTCACCACCTGCGCGCGGCACGCAAGCCGCCGGTAGCGCCACATGTGCGTGTGAGTATTCTCGCCTTCAAGGTCATCCATGAACAGCAATCAATAAGCCGTCATAGCACCACATGCCACATATGGATCACATGGATGCGATGGCGGCATCGCAAGCATGAGCACCTGCACAGCATGCGGATGGGATCAGCCCATCACCATGGCACGCCCGCATGCAGGTGATGCGGTACACAGGATAGCATGGCTGCATGCTTCCATCACATCACCGCGCTTCACCAACCTTGGTGATGGCATCCAGGAGGTCCAACTCCTTCACCAGCTTAGCCAGCGCCTCCACCCTCACATGCGTCTCATCAATCGCAACCTGTTGCATCGCGTTGCAATTGTACAGAAGCTTTGCATGAACTCATGTATCCGCCAAGGGTCTACCAGCTTATGTGCCTCGCAAGCCTGGGCAGGCACAGGGGGTACAAGATCACCGCCGTTGCTGCACGCCACACGGCGGTCAGCACACGACAACTCACGCACACTCAGGACACTGCAAGCTATGGCACTGTAGGCACCAGGCAGCGCTGAGCCAATCTCTACACCACTAATCTGGAACTGCTGGTACCGCCTGAAGTACAGCTGTCTTACTAAAGCGGTATGAATACATGATCTTAAGTTCGTAACCTGATCACTTATTCAAGTTACAGAGAGGCCAGCTTGCTGCTGGCTTAGACGCAGCATAACGGACAAGACGCCTGCCCGAATGCGCACAAGGACCAACGCTTTCATCAAGCCATACGCAGCGCTGCAGCAGGCGTTCAGCGCAAGCTGACATATCACACATACACATACCTGCGTCTTGGCCAGGGTGTGGTCTTTGTCCAGCGCGTTGATTGCGGCGTCCACCTCGTGCAGCTTGATGAGGTTGAGCTCGCTGATCAGCGCATGCATCCTCTCAACCGCGATGCGATCGATCCGGTTCACCTGCAGTGTGTGGCACGCCACCGCAACGGCAAGTGTGAGGTGGTCGTGCAGGCGCACACGGCCTCTGTCAACCACCATATGAGCTCATGTGCACTGAATCCAGCACCAGGAAGAAATCAAACAGCGTGCAGCTAGTGCAGCGGCAGGCCACGTAGTACAGAAATCGACCGTTAATCACGGAGGCGTCTACTCGCTTGCCCCGCTGCTGTTGGGCCGCTGGGCACCCCCCCGGCTGCTGGGGCAAAGCATGTCCCTCCTATGGTGCGACCAGGACAACGCCCTGGTTGCTTGGCCGGTGAAATTGCTTCTGACACAGCCCATACCCCAGGGCAGGTGTAGCTGGTGCCAGTACATGACGTGTGATGCAGGGCCACTTCATGCATGGCTCCCTCACCTGGTCAATGCCGTCACGCACATCCTCCAGCTTCTTGAGGTCAGTTGCGTCAATGGCCTGCTTAACAGCCTGCACCTTCGTGTCATCCAACTCCACCAGCACTTTGACCACACGCTCCACTTTGGATCGCTGCCCCTCCAGCGCAGCAACCGCCGCGGTGGTTGCGCCAACCGCCGCCGCTAGCACCGGCGGTACGGCCAAGATCTCGGCGCGCATGATGGAGATCTCCTGGGTGGTCTTCTTGATTGCGTCGGGGTCCAGCTGACTGATCGCATCCACGGTGCGCTCCACGATCTGATGTCAGATCATTACAAGCAAAATGCAGACTAACCATCCATCGTGCGACTGGCACCACCCGCATCATGTGCTGCAGGGTCAAAGCAGACTAGCAGAGTATGCATGGTTGCTACGCTAGCAGCCAGTGACCGTGAAGCCAGTGCGTCAATCCAGTGCTCTAGAATCAAGCCGGCAGATGAACACTCGGGACCATTGATATGTTTAGCCGGACAGGTGGTTGACCGTCAGCTGTGCATTATTGCATGGGGTGATGGGGTAGTTTACAGGGCGCTGGGTTGCATGTGGCACGCCATCGCACCTTGGGCTTGAGCTCCTGTGCAGCCTTGGCAATGCGCATGAGCTTGTCCACGCTCGGCTCGGCTTCTGCGCACACAGCATGCAAAACATTGGGCAACCAAGCGTTGCATGTTTGGCCAATGGTTCACATGGATGCACACAAACGACTAGGCACCGCATGGATGGACAATGAATCCCTGCAGGATTCCCGTCTGATGCCTCCTCATTAACATGCTTGACAGCTTGCGGCGCCGCCGCCGCTGAACCTTGCACCACAGCTCACCCTTAATTGTGGCGCTGATGTCGTTGAACTTCTCATCCAGGTGATCCGCCCTGGCGTTCGCAATCCTCAGCTTGGCCATTAGGTCCCGCAACAGAGCCAAATCCCACGGCTGTGCGCGCTCTCCAGGGTCCGGCTTATTAGAGTCATCAGAGTCATCAGAGTCCGAGTCGTCGTTTGGGTGGTGGTCGGGGCGTGGCGGCTGGGGGCCGGGTGTGGGCCAGGGCCCTGGGTGGGGCGGGGAAGGTCCTGGCCTGGGGCCTACCGCTGCTGGCCTGCTGAGCAGCTGCTTGAGCAGGAGCTCAATGGCGTTGAGGCGGTCTTCAAGCTCCTTGACATCGCCAGGCGTGTCGTTCATCTCGGGTACCTGCAGCCATATGCCCGCAAGCACGACAACAGCGAATGTACATTGCACACACAGCTCAGGCAACACCGGGTGGTGATCAACCATGGAGCTGACTACGTTTGGGGCCCCGCCTACAAATCCCTGCTGGCAATGCACCGCCTCAACTTTGGCATAGATTCTGGTGCATGCGCATGCATTTATCTTGCATCTCTACATGAATCCCCTCACCTTTGCATGCAGGGACATGCCCGCTCCGTTCTGTCCGACCGCGTCGCCCGTCCCACCCCGGCGCCCTCCTCCTCCTCCTCCGCCCCCGCCCCCGCCCCCGCCCCCGCCGCCGCCCCCGCCGCGCCTCCAGTGCGCAACACCAACAGCCCCGCTGAGGTCTCCGAGGGACTCGCTCTGGTGGCGGTTGTTGCGGTCGACGCTCTGCAGCAAGGACCAGATCTTGAGGAGCAGATCGGCCTTGTCCTCCGGGGGAGGGGTGATGTCAACATCCAGGAGGTCTTCCCACAGCTTCGCCAGCGCTTCAAGCAGGCGGTCCAGCCCCTGGCTCTTCACAATTGGGCCGCCCGAGCAGCCGCAGCCGCCGGTGCCGGCAGAGGCAACGATGCTCGTCGCGATCTGGGTCTCAACGGTGTTTGTGGTGATGTAACACATGATGGCACTGACGCGCCTCATGCCTGCAACCAGCCAGCCCACACAACGTTTCTTGAGTTTTAAATCTCCAAGCACAACGTTTCATGCAAGGCTACACATTGATGGTCTGTTATATCTGTTAGCAGCTGGACGGACGACCTGCGCAGCTACCGGATGTTGCACATTTGAGCCACTTGGTCCTTACGCAAGGCCGTTGCAAGGGCACACTAGCCTTGCGCGTTGAGAACGTGGCACACACGGCCTGACAGCTCGCCGGACCACTCACCCAACTCCAGTTGCTGTTTGTCTGGAAGCTTCCCGTCCGGTTTGGACTCGTGTATGATGTTGGCGTCTGGGGACTCCCGCCCGGCCGCCAGGTCCTGCTGCGTCTGCACGCGCTGGCCGACGGCCTCCGGCAACAGGCCGCGCACGCGTGCGGCGTGCTGGGTCTGCATGGCAGAACCAAGAGCGCAGGTGTACAAGTGACTGGCGCGCGCGATCAAGGCACGCAGGTAGCACAGGGCTACGGATGGCGATGCAGGTCACAGCACAGCAGGTCAAAGTGCGGGTCGGTCGGATGCCAACAGGTCAACCAGGTTAAAGATGGTACCAGCACTGCACTTCAAGTACATCCACGCATCCTTATACAGGTAGTCACTGTACTGGGCATGCAAATCAGGTGCATTGACTTGAGAGCTTTGAGCTCCATCTTTGACATGCGGCCAAGGTTAAAGGAGTGACCTTGCACAAACAATCTGGTTGGTGACGTGCACGCAAGTAGAAAGCAGCCCGCAGTTGTGCTGGTGTGGCCAGCTGCCCACGCCCTGATCTTGCGCTCTCCCTGCACTGAATAATCCCATGTCACACAAAGAGTACCTCCATACGTTCAATGGATCGCACCTGCAGCTCGCGGGAGCGCAGATACGCCAGCACTGCGCTGAGCGGCGAGGCGAGCGTGACGCCCCACATCGTGTACACACCAAACGCGCTGGTGCCAAGGAAAACAAAGCCCACCACGGCGGCGTGCATGAGCACCACCAGCACGGTGATGCCCGCCACCCAGCCACTGGGCACGGCGGCGGCGGCCACACGGCTCTGCAGTGACCCGATGTTCCTGCAAGCAGGCGCGCGGGCACAGGCAAGCCAGCTGTGCAGTCAGCACCTCTGTGCAGTATGTGCCGTCAGCACACACACAGAGCGTTGTGGTGCAGCAGCTAGACCACCAGTAGCAAGAACAAATGCACACACACAAACGCAGGATGGAGCTGCATGCCGTGTGCAATGACCTGCCGCCCCGTAATTACCAGCCACGTTCTTGCGCTTGACAGCGCGCCAAAGACCAAGCCTCTCCCTCACCTGTTGACACCCAGCACCATGCCCTGCATCTGGGAGGTCAGCGCGGTACCGTAGTCCCGGTTCTTGCGTATGAGCATCGCCAAGCTGAGGTCCTGGAGCTGAAGCCGGCCTGCCACCGCGCCCATGGCGGCAGCGTGGCCCGCCAGCAGGCCGCCAACCTGCGAGTGGAGGCCTCGGCCGGTGGCGCGCAGCGTGCGGGAGTGCGCTGTGAGCAGGCCGATGCTGCTGCCTGCACGCGCGCAGGTGTGTGCACACGTGCACGTCGTGAGAGAGGGACAATAGCAACCAGGTTAGTTAAGCTGTGAATGTCAAAGTCGATGCGGAGTGAGCGCATCGAAGCGTGTAATGGATGGTGAGTGGAGACTGACTGCCATGCTTCTGAGGAGGCACATGAAGCAGTACACAAGGCAGTACACAAAACAGCACACGAGCCATCGTGTCATTCGCCCACAGCCGAGTATGTTATGTAGGGTTACATCAGGAGCGTGTCGGCCAAACGGCCCATGCTCCCCCCAGATGGGGACCAGCAGAAGAGGTTCACCAAGCTATGCACGTGGCATGCTAGAGGGCCACAAGGGCTAAGCGAAACACAGCAACATCATGCAGCATCATGCATCATGCAGGGTTGCATAATACACTTCGTTGATGTACCTAGCAACCATGTGACCGTCTGAGTGATTCAACATGCTTTGCATCGCGGCATCTGCTGCATCGCGCTCAGTATCGAACGTGACGTTGGTAATGATGTTGGGGTATTTGGCCCGTAGCTGAGAGTAGTGCGGGCATTCAAGCGCCACATGCAATTCATCATGCAGGGGTTGTGACCCAATGGCATGTTGCAACGCACACCATGGACACACACGGCGGTGCCTTGGCACATGTGACTGGATAAAACGCCCATTGTGCACCTTCAGGTGATTCCAACAACCCAGGCGAAATCGTATCAAAGTCTTGTGTTAACGTGCGGGCAGGTGCATCGACAAGTGAGGGTGTCTGCCCTCAGCGGGGGAACGCAATCCACAGCCGAGTATGTAGAAACATTATCGTATCCTACACCACTCAGCACCCAGCACCGGACATTCCATGACGACCGCGTCTTGGCCTCAAATCTAACCCCCAATTTCTCTGTGCTCAATGTGTGGCTCCCAGTGGTGAGTGAGGTGTCCTTGGCTCAATGGGGGAGGGAGCTGTGAGCTCACTTACCGATAACTGTGATGACGGGCACGCTCATGATGCGGCCGAGGACGGCCGACAGGCCCAGGAACGCCACCCACATGAGCGCGTACCACACCACGACCGCCAGGTGGAGCGCCATGAGGCCAGCGGCGGAGGCGCGCACCGCCAGCGTCAACACCTCTGCCAGGCCCATCCGCCTGGCAGGCAAACGCGCGGCGGCGGCGGCGGCGGCCGCCGCTTCGTCGTTCATTGCGTGAGACTCGACATCGTCAGACTCCGTGTTCTCGGCGCGGCTGGTGAAGGGCAAGACGCGGTTGTTGGAGTGGAAGGAGGCATTGGAGACCAGGGCAGCGTATGCGGGCGGGGCACGCCTGCAGGGCATGATAATCAAACAAGTGTATGTGGGTGTGTTGTGCCTGCATACGGCCTCACGCACGTGTGCATGGCTAGCACACTGCAAGTGCCTGCAGTGTCATGTCCGCCTACTGTGTACGTATGCGACAAGGCCTATAGGGGCTGCCAGGTACAAGATGAGATTATTGCTTGAAGGCGTTCTGTGTGGGTCACTACTGCAGCTGCAACTGGCAGTCAATAGCATCACTGCTACATGCGCCTGCGTGCGTTAT
This sequence comes from Chlamydomonas asymmetrica, assembly GCA_001662385.1. Taxonomy (NCBI): domain Eukaryota; kingdom Viridiplantae; phylum Chlorophyta; class Chlorophyceae; order Chlamydomonadales; family Chlamydomonadaceae; genus Chlamydomonas; species Chlamydomonas asymmetrica. Next base: position 9,247 of record BDDA01000169.1, on the reverse strand, counting down.
ACAATCCCATTTTGCAGTGGAGTTCACTAGTGCAGCGTAATGCATCACTCATTCCCGTTTGCACCCAAAACCTTATCATAAGCCTAGGCAACGACAAGAGCTCAACTCTTTCCCGTCTGGAGAAGGCTGTCTGGCCCTGCTACCGGTATGCAACCTGAGCCTGCCAGCTCAACTAGCTCAACGTACGTGGTCCTGCCACCGCCAAAGAGCCCCGCCTCGCGAATGCTTATCCCCATCGCGAAGCACACATCCAACACCACGAGCGCCAGCGTGACCGCTCCAGGGATGAGGATTGCGCCAAAGTAGGGCATGGTGAGCCACTGGGCGCCGGGGACCCACAGCGCGATAGCACTCGCCGCCACGAGCGTGGAGAGGAATGGCAGGATGCAGGCGGCCAGCAGGATGCCGAGGATCCTGTGAGGCCAATAAAGAGGCATTCACGCTGTCGAATTGTCATTCATGCAGTACCGACGACGAAGGTGTAATAAGGGATGCTACAAGTACCAGTATCGTGGGATGATCGCAGTTACGGTGTCAGTTAAGGCCTTGGATGGTACGCAGACGTGTTGGGTTCGTCGCGCACCTGAGGCCCATGACGCGCGACAGCGCAGAGCGCGACCTCGCAGCGCCCGCCCGCAATGCCTGCCAGCGGCCGCACCACTTCGCCCCCCCTGCGTGGTCATCAGCGGCGGCTGCACCGTGGCCCAGGGCCTGCAGCGCCGCCGCGACCTCCGCCTCCGCGGTAGCCCACACAGTGGTGGCGTCGCCGGCCATGCTGGCGAGCACGGTCGCGTACGCCACACCTGCATCCGCAGCCAGCCGTCACGCTTGGGTTGCAATCTGGTTAACATATTGGCATTCAGTATGGTACCGGGAATCTCCTTTGTGAACTAAAATGGCTGGCCACCTGTCACTGTTAAACACCTCAACAGCACTTGGAATTTCAACATCACTGATGCCACACTGCTGACAGTATGCGGCAGCCTCACATTCAACTGGCTGCACGTGTCTGGTCACCACCTTCGCAAGTCTGTCTTGCGCACACAAGTATGGTGAATCCGTGATCCACCCTTGCAAACGTCAGCATCATTCAGGCCAGTATCTATCAGTGCAGACTCACCAGCAGGCGCGCTGGTGGACGGCGCCTGCGGCGGCAGCAGCGCCTCAGCGGCGTTGACGCTGGTGGCCGCCGCACCGCGGCCCGCCGAGGCCGTGCGTGCCCGCGCGAGCTCGCGGCTCAGCCACTCGAGCGCGGCACGCTTCTGGCTGGCGGGCAGCGCAGTGCTGGGCAGCGCCCAGAGGTCCCGCAGGAACTGGCGCACGATCTGGGACGCGGCCATGCACACCATTGCCTACGCAGCAACATACCGATATACCAATATAAAGGGCAATATACAGGGCAAACCGGACTTTGCGTAGAGGCCCGATTGCTGCAAAGCAAGTGATTCGGCTACATGTAAGATTGATGTCGCGCCTGGCAGGCTGCTGGTCCATGTGTTACTGGCAAGCAAAACACAATCGGAGATGCTAGCCTTTTTGTCGCCACAGGGTTTGGTGTCCACAGGGCAGTGCGTGAGCCGCTTACGTGTTTGTCAGGAGAAGCGGGGTTGCGCAGGGAGCCCTTGTCTGCGGCATTCGCGCTGCCCGCATCCGCCGCCAGCGCCGCCAGCGCCCGCATCAACGCCTCCGTCAGCGCCTTGCTCGCCGCCCCGCCGTCCAACACGCCCGCCGCCACGCCGCCGTCGCCGCCGCCCTTGATCGCCATGGCCCAAAGGGTGACTGCGCCGTCGACGATGCCTGACACGATCATCTCCAGCATGCCGCCGACGCCCAGGACCTCCGCGGCAGCGCTTGCCACCTCCGGGGGCAAGTACGGCTGCGATGAAGCGCAAGGAAGCAGCCCCCTCCCGCCACCGTCCGCCGCCAATGCCACGCCGCCCGCTGCCGCCGGGCCCGCCATCCCACCATGTAGCACGCTCAGCAGCGCCGAGGGACCCATGCCGGTGGCGGTGCCGGGCTGTAGCAGCCGTTGCAGCTCCGGGGGGGCGTCAGGAAGGGAGGGGCGGGACACTGAGAAGAGCAGCCTGCCGGCAGCTGGAGGGGCGGCTGCAAGGAGCACGGCGGTTCCGGAGCCGAGCGTGGCGGAGACGCCACCGCCGCTGAGCAGGCCGTGGCCGGACCGGACGGCTGCACTGCCTTGCAGGTAGTCATCTAGCCAGCGCGCCTGGGTCTCGCTCGGGCTGCGTTGATCAGAGCGGTTGCAGGAACGTAGGCATGCAGCGTAATCTCCAAGCGTGCATGTGCGCAACCCGATACACACCGTGTGTGCGTACAACAGTAGTAAGGAACAGATTGGCAACGTTCCACGCCCATGGCGGAGTCCTTGCCCAGACCAACTGTGTTTAAAGTCAATATGTTTCTGTGCTGCCCATTTGAGCGCATCCAGAAGCCAGCAGCACATCATGCCACATGGGATGCATACCTGCTGGTAATGCGGTCCTCCACCGCGGGTGGGTTCGTCTTGACATCCTGCAGATCAGGACAGATGCGTGTTGCGAGGCAAAGGTCCTTAATGGTGGTGCGCTTGGCAGAGAGCGCTCGGCCAGGCGCATCACAGGGTGATCGGCAGCGTGCCTGGTGGAGTGCTTGGTAGACAGCGCGGCGGCAGAGTGCGTGATAGAGTACCTTGCAGAGCATTCAGTGTTTTGACACAGACAGAAATCGTAGAATGCACGGCGGAGTACTTGGTGAGGAGCATGGTGAAGGGCTTGGTAGAGAGGGGGGAGGGATGGGTGTCGCACCTGATACGCTTGCAGCCAGCGGTTCTCCGCGCAGTGCACGCCCGCGTAGACGCGCCGTAGCCGCCACAGCCGGTCCCGCTGCACGCGCGCGGCCAGCTCTTGCACAAAGCCCTGGTACTCGAGCACTGAGTCAGCCCCTACGCTGACGTCCAGATCGCCTGCTGCTTCGCCGCTGCTGCCCTTTGCGCCGGCTGTGTTGTCCTCTGCAGAACCGGTGTCTGAGGAAGCACAGCGGGCGCTGCTTGGTCCGCCTATACGCGTTCTGCTGAACGCCTCACGAGTGCTAGCGGGAGGTGAGGACTTGCCGGCGGAAGCGGTCGCTGAAGGGTCGTCGTTGGATGCTGTGACGACGTTGGCGTCGTGAAGCATCTGGAGGGCGGTGTCGACATCGGTGGCCTCCACGGGCTGCACCGCGTTGCCAGCTGCACGGACCAGACTCAGCATGCAGTGTGACAACACACGCAACTGATAAATGCCGCACGCACAGCCACATGCTGCGGCGGCGATGGTAGTAAACCTCTGTGACCAATATGCCATGACTAATAGACACCGTATGTCTAGCCCGTTGCATGCAGGATACTGACACATCAACCCTGACCACAGCTGCTCACTCACCTGCTCGGCGCCGCCGAACGTGCGCGTGCTCCTGCGCCCGCTTAAGGCGCTGAGCAGCCTCCTCCTCCCGCCCCCCAGGTGTGGCCCCCGGCGGCAGCACCACAAAGTATTTGAAGCCCAGCAGCGCGCGCAGCAGGTTGTGGCACTCAAACTGGGGGCAGTCCATGAAGGAGAGAGGCAGGTACGCGCCGAGGCGCGTCTTGACGTAGTACTCCCACTCCACAGCCTGGCCTTGGTCGGGATCCTGTGGGTGTGGGTCGTTACACGCAATTGCACGCACGCACGCACAGTCAGCATGTCACACTCGCATGCGATGTACCCACGATCAGCTCAGCATGTGGCACAAACGCCTGGCCGTAGGTAGATATCAATTAAACATCGCCTCAGTGCGGGCCTCAGCTTCCATGCAGCAGGGTTGCTGCTTCATCAGCCCACATGCACGACCTGTGGACTCGTAGCTCCTCTCCTCACGGCCTCACCTCATAATCCAGGGGGTCACTGGCGCCACCAGCCGCGCCCTCCACGCTCCCGCAGCTCTCCAGCAGGCTCTTCCACGCCTCTAACTCCTCCCTCACGCCCAGCGCCGCCGCCCCTTTTGCCCGCTCTACGCCCGCGCCTCCAGGGGCGCCCGCGGCGGGCTGCACACCGGCTGCACCGCCGTCTTCACGAGCCGCGCTTCCGCCCGCTGGAGCAGCAGCGATGGCGCTGCTGCGCCTGCCGCCTCGCTTGCTGCGTTGCGTCTGGCTGCGGCTGGCAGAGGCCGCTGCAGGCTCGGCCTCGTCCGTGGCGTGTGCCGATTCAAACTCGTGTGTATCGTCGCCATCGTCCGCCGGTCCCTGTGGCACGCGCCCTGGCAGGAAGCCCATTGGTAGGTCTCCCTCGGCCTCACTCTGCACCTGATCGCCAATGTCGTCGTCCGGTCGCATGCCCTCCTCATCATCAGCACCACCATCCTCCGGCGCCGTGCCTACCGTGTCGCTTTCCATGGGGGCGGCGTCAGCTGCGGGGGCGTCGTTGGCAGCAGGGACGTCATCGCTGTCATCTGAAGGAGGCATGCCTTCTGCACGAGCGTCTGTGCCTGATTCGTTTGATTCCATGTCGGCAGCAGTAAGCTTGCCCGGACCAGCAGATGCGTCCGACACCAGCACCGGAAGCCTCGCGGTGACGTCGTCTATTGCGGCAGCACTGGCGCCTTCTGGGGGCTCGTCTTGCTCAGCGCCACGGGGGCTGGACAACGCTGCGGCAGTGCGAACCACGTCAGCGCTGGCGTCGAGCTCAACAGGCGCTGCAGGTGCGTTGGAGGGTGCTGAACGGGATGCGGAGCGCTCCGACAGCCCTGACGGGGAGGCAGCGAGGCTTCTGGACATGGATAGCGCGCGAGGCGGATTTGGCGCATGCACCACAGCCCTGTCCTCCTCCGCTTCCTGTGCTCTGCCTGAATCCGCAGCAGCGCCTGCTGCTTCTGCAGCAATGCTATGGCTGCTAGCACTGCTCGCTTGCTTTATGTAAGTGCCCTGCACAGCGGCGGGGTCTGCATCCCCTGGCACGGTCTGCTTCTGCGCGTCAACTGACTCAGGCCCGCTACGCTCTGAGGCTGAATCCTGCCGACTGGCGCTCGACACGCTCCTCCTCTGAGAGGACAGCTGGCGGCTGGCGGCAGGCGGCGCCGTTGCGTTGGCGTCCGGGGCAGCGACAACGGCATCTTCCCCAGCAACAGGCGGCGGTGGTTTTGCTGTACGCACGCTGCCGGGTACGTCCGCTCCCTCGCCTGCTGCATGGGGGGCAGTAGCTGGGAGTCCCGCACCTGCTACATCTGCCTCAGCCTCCTCGCGATGCAGCCCTATGTCCGGCTTTGCCTTGACAGCTAAAGGTGCTTGTGCTGTCGCGGGTGTCTCCGTGGCGGGGGGGACGGCCACAGCAGTTTTTGCTGCAGCAGGAGGCTTTGCAGCAATAGCGGCAGCAGCAGCAGCAGCCTTTGCTGCGGCTGCTTTCTCTGCCGCCTGCTTTGTGGCTGCTGCCTTGGCGGCGGCCGCCTCGACCCGCTTGCGCTCCGATTCCGCCACTGCTGCGGCATAGACGCCACCTCCAGACGGGCCCAGCGCTGCCGTTGCCTTGACTGCAGCCGGCTTTGCTGCCTCCTTTTTTACCGCAACCCGCGGCTTGGGCGGCGGATTGGACGGACCAGCTTGTGATGGGGAGGCGGCTGCATCGGTGCTAGGCTTAGCGGCGGCAGCTGCGGCTTTGGGAGCGGGCGCCTTTTCACCGGCTGGGGCAGCGGCTGCAACGGTGGCGGCGGTCGCAGATGAGGCGCTGGCGCCGGCGGTTGTCAGAGCGGCAGCGCGCTCCTCCTCCTCCTCCTTGGATTCCGCCACTGCCCTGCTTCCGCCAGCAATGCGTGGCGGCAGGCTGCCACACGGAGCCACACGCTTCTTCGGCGCGCGCACCTGCCGACAGAACGCAATAGCAGCAGCGCAGCACCCTTGACGCAACAATACGCATTAAACCTTAAACCCTAAACCCTAAACCCTAAAACTTGCACCAAGTCAAAACGTACGGGAGCTTGCTCACACGGGCAAGGACGCCATGTTCCTGCAGCATGCAGCGTGCAACGGAGCAACGTGCCTGGTGCCTGGTGTCTGGTGCCCGAAACGCTGTCATTCACAAGAATCACAACACAGAGCCATGCATTTATGGTCGGTCGGGCGAGCGGGCGGGCGCGCAGCACACGGTACCATGGTTTGTTGGCAGGGTTTCATGATACGAAAACATACGACCCTTTTGTCGTATTCGTATCGTATCGTATCGTATTCGTATTCGTATCGTTCACGAGTATTGATCGTACTGCATTTTGCAGTGCTGCACCGCACCCCAAACCCAGCCCAAACCCCTTACAAGTTGAAGCTTGGATTAAACGAGTCATATACACCAAGATGGGCAAAGCCAATGACCCTATTTGGGAGTTTGTTGCTGTTGCGGAGAAAACGTCCAGGTCGAACGCGCGCGTCGCGTGCAAGTCAGCCCTGTTTACTGGCAGCGCTACGCGCGCCAA